>JANZLB010000011.1:2815948-2829597 GCA_026167865.1 Notarius quadriscutis
TTCAACTCTCTCGCGCGCGCGCTCTCTCTCTCTCTCTCTCTCTCTCTCTCTCTCTCTCTCTCTCTCTCTCTCTTGAGGTTAATAAAACAATAAATAAACGCAGCTCGTCATGTTACTGAGAACCCACAAAGAGTAAACTCCTCCTCTGTCCTGAAGATGTCGGAAGACTTAACGTCTGTCTGAATCAGCTGTTACTCTCGAAACGATAACATATTAATTTGTTGGAATGATAAGCCTGCGGTCCTGACAGCGCTACTGTTCGAGGAAAATGAATCCGCATCATCTGACCAGTCACAGTCCAGAATCTTTATTGAACACTGAAAAACAAATCGGTCTTTGTTTCACGTTCTTGGCGAAAGTAATATTTAATAACCACCTCGTCGATCTGATGAAAATGGTTTAAAACTATTTCCAAGCTGCCGTAAACCATTTATACGCTTCCAGCTCATGACTGAAAAAAGTAATTAAGTAGTTTGTTTGTTTGTTTGTTTGTTTGTTTTTTCCTCCCCTAGACCTAGAAACGTCCATCAGATTACGGAGTCCGTTTGCTTTAAATGCTTTGATTTATACAATTTGCTCGCAAGTTATTCGCTTCTTTTGTACATGTAAAATCGTACCTGTTAGATATGTAAAATGACTCGTTTTTCTGTTCCTAAAAAAAAAAAAACAATCCAGTGTCATGTATGTGCTGGAATTTGCATGATTTTGGAATTAGGAATGAGAACCTGCCTTTAAAAAAAAAAAAAAACATCCCCCCCCCTTTCTGTGAACGTTCCATTCGTAGCCATCATGTCTGAGGGTAAGAGTCGCAGGTATATAGATAGAGAGAGAGAGAGAGAAAGTGGGTGGTGGAGGAGGAGAAAGTGCCGGCGGCGATGGCGGTGGAGGGGCTCGTCCTCCTGCCGTGCCGTGCAGAAATCAATTAGTCGTGTGAATGTAGCCACCTCCCTGAGCGGGGCCCTGCGCCTGTGGCCCTCTTTGTCAGTAGGTGTGTAAACCAGCTGCTGACTGTGAATGCTAACATTGCCTGTAAGCCCGGGGCCCACGCCGGCGTCCCTCCTCCCACACTGAGAGCAATGAAGAGGGGTAATATTGTGTAATTAAGGATTCCTTTCAGCTGAGGGGAGAGCTCAAATAGAGCTGTTTTTGCAGAGACGGAGCGAAGAAAGCCGGAGCTGTGTAATGGAGTGGGGGTGACTTTAAAGGCTTTTACATGGTTACAGATTGGAAGTCGGAGGTGCGTGTAGAGTTAGGCGTTCAACACCAGCGGGGGCATTAATCACAGGGCGAAATTACTGCTGCGTCCACTTTTTTGGAAAAAAAAAACCAACCCTGCCACCATTACCAATAAACCAGCGCTTTGGAGACAAAGCAAATACGCACTCCTGTCTACTTCTCTGTTCTTTTTTTTTTTTTCATCCGTTCCCGGACTCCTTAGACGAAGTGAGAGCCCCCGTCGTATTTACTCCCCATTCTAATGTGGGTTGCCATGGTGTTTAACAAATTATTGCAATTACGTTCGTCACACGGGTCGCCCTTGGTAACTGGCTGGGGAGATGGAAGAAAATAAATAAATAAAAAAGAAAAAGGGTGGTGGTGGTGTGTGTGTGTGATAATCCTGTTTTGAACAAAAGGTCAAATTGCTGAATAGAAAAGCCTTGATTAAGGCGAAGATGTACAAAGTGGACGCTTTTTTGCCCATTCAGCTGCTCTGCGGTGCCGAGGCCGCGGCCTGTAAGTACATCTGTTGATTACTGAAGTACAAAGCCCGTGCTAAGCCCGTTCTCTTGCAGCTCTTTTGCGCTCCGAAGCCTGTAATCGCAGGTTTATATGATATATCATATCATATATATATATGTGCAATATATGGAGGTAGATTCAGTGAGTCTGGTGTTGGAGGGTGGGCGCTCACCCACCCGTCTGAATCTCCCTGTGTTAATTTTAACTTAATTTCTCGACACAGAAAGAGAGAAAATTGTCCTTAAATGTGTTCGGCTTGTAACGGAGAACAAGGAGAGCAGAGACGAGCAAAGCCTTTTTATTTTTTTCCCCCTTTCCGCTGCCTTGCGCTGATTCATCGCCCTCAGGTTTTGCCCAGTGTTTGGTTAAATTATGTGGAACTCATTTGACGTCTGCAGAAGTGGCTGTATTCACTATGTCAGGTATCGACTGGTATAATTATGCAATTATGAGGCTTTATCCTGCCTCTCTCTCTTCAAGCCAGCGCTTAGTGTTTCAATTAGATGTTTTTTTTTTCCCCCCCCCTCCATTTCTGTTGCTCCTTGATATATATATATATTTTTTTGCTTCCTTTTTTTCTTCCACCCCTCCCTCCTTTCTGTCTCGGTTACACAGGTTTCTGAAGGACTCCAGCTGGAAAGCGAACCCTTTCTTTGATGATTTGTGTATTCCCGTGTTTATCGCTGCCTTCATAATATTGATGTGGATTTGTTTTGGATTTTTTTTTTTCCCCTTTTCCATCAGCAGCTGTGTGAATATTTTTATTTTTTTTTTCCTTGAATTTGTGCATATTTTTCATTCTCGACATCGTCACTTCCGTGTCAAGAATACTCATCTAAATATCCGAAACCTGCTTGAACGTAAAGCTGTACCGTCGTCCTTTAAACGTAATATTCCCGATTCTAACTAGAAAGCAGGAATGCACCGCAGACTGTCTGTCCTGGCCCATGGGAACTGTTGTGTTGGTTTAGTCCTGGGCCTCCTCGAGCACAAAAGGGCCACAGGGCAAACAGAGGGGTGATAACGCCGTCGCTCTCTTTAAAATGAAAACCAAACAGCTCACATATGTCAGGATTCAATTACTCTCCCTTCGGGTTTTTTTTTTTTGCTCTCGTCTCAGCTCTGAAGCCCAGCTATAATTATCCAAATCACATCGGGCCACCGTGCAAAAAAGGCCACGCAGATGAGATTAATTGAAAAATCGAGCCAAACTGTTGATTCTGATAAAGTTGTGAAGGTGTGAACAATGCTGGCGTGTTTGGCGGTGCAGGTGAGTGATAAGACTCATCTTGGGCTTGAATATGGAGCTGATAAGGTTTCAAAAAGAGACCCTCCAGAATTAATCAGAGCTCAGGAAATGAGATCAAATTACCATCATTGCTGCTTTCTCATGCGTCCGTTATCAGTGAAAACGGATACCGACGTCGGATTGTACGTTTTGAATACACGATGTTAAAAGAATACGTTCCCAGCAGAGGGAACGCGAAACTTAGTTTTAACAGAATTATAAAGGAAGTCCTGCCAATAAGTGTATAAAATACGCAAACAAAGCACAAATTCAAACTAACAGATGTCAACCTGAATAAAAAAAAAAAAGGTGTCGGCCTGAAGAGGAAAAAAAAAGATGTCGTGGAGTTTTCAGACTCTGGAGCGACGCGGTAAACAGTAGTTCACGCTTTGCTGAAGGTTTCGTCGTATCCATATGCCATCAGAACCACACACGTTTTGTTGCTTAGAAAAATGCAATTCTGATCGATATTAGATTGTAAGGACTTTAAACTTTGGTCAATGCTTTGACACTTTTACCAATCCTGATTAACCAGCCGAGCTCGCTCTGTAGGTTAGATTAGATTTAATTATTCTCGGTAATGCACGTCAAATAAAGATTAGTTCGTATTTGCGGTAGTGAGTCATCACACAATGTATCGGAGACCGTCACAAAAATATTCCGTGATATTTTTAGTTGCAGCAACGTGAAATATTTGTGTCGTAAATCGGATTATCTTCTCCAACAATTTAGTCCTCAGTGTTTGATTTTCTTGCCTGCGTTTCAGCCTCCCCTGGCTGTCGAGGCGAGTCAGGAGATCTGGCTTGCAGCCTCTTCCTGTAGGAAGGCTGGGAAGAAAAATGGAGAGTGAAAGCAGGCTTATGCACTTAGATCTTGATTTTCTTTTTTTTTTTTTTTTTTGAAGTTGTTTTTAAGGTTTAAAATGATTTTCCACTGTAAGGTGATGAAGAAAATTTTCACTTTTCATGCATTGCCAGATTAAAGAGGCTAAGTGCTAACATCCAACGCCAATCATAGCGCTGAGCTTTGAGTGTAACGAGCAGGTTGCAGGTTCCTACCGAGAGTAATAACGATCACCTGATCACTAACATTACAGCATTACGCCTGGCTGCCACTTCAGCATAAACGCTAGAAAATGAAAGCGACAGGCCGTGGAGGCAAAAAAAAAAATCGGCAGAATATTGACGTTTATAATTCGTGACGAACCAACAAAAAGCCTTGACATTTTTACAAACCGACATCGAGCATCAAACTTAGGTTTTCGTGGTTAGTTTTTTAACTAATGCTTTTTTTTTATACTAAAAACATGGCACGCATTCCGTTTTTAAGTGATCCTGAATGGTTTTTATGCTCACAGTCGGCTCTAAAATACACAGACTTCTCCGAATTAAATATGACCGTTTCTGTGTTGCTTTGACATCATAAGGGTTCAGATATTTTCATGTCTCATTCCCTCTACCTTTGGAGTTACTGTTTAGAACCCTGAATGTGATTGCTTTCCTGTTACAGCATGTCCAGAAGTGTGTTATTCCTCTTGTACCACAGCAGTTCCCAAGTGATCGCTCTTTTCATTTATTAAAAAAACATCGTACCTTTTCATCCATTTACGCTTCTGTTAAATATTGTGTAACGTCCGTGACACATAGGAGTTTTCACTTTGTTCCGTCCGTCACCAACCTTTTTTTTTTTTTTTTTCCTCCTTTCTCATGAAGTTAAGACAAAAAAAATAAATAAATGCAGCCTACGTTACCGAAAAACCACAAAAAAGTGGGAATTCCTCTTAAATTCGATTCGAATTCCTATAAAGTGCTGACACTCGAGACTCCTTCTGTAAAATTTTTACATATACACATTGCTCCTCAGAGAAAACTTGCCCATAACGGTGACTTTAAAAAAAATTACGTGCTGTTGCTATAGAAACGATAACATGCTAGAATGAGCGTGTTGATATATATATATATATAAACGTTTAATCAATAAGAACATTAATCAACACATTTTGGCCAATCGCAATCCAGAACTCAAAAGCACTGTTGTATTTAAAAAAAAAAAAAAAGTAATACTTATTCCAGCATAACATGAGTTTTGAAACTTATAAAATCAGGAATAGCTGTATGTATTTATATTTGTATGTATATTACTTTTAGCGTTCACGTTTTAGTTGAGGAATTGGGATTTTTCACTGACGAACGTTCCATTTGAGCAAAATTCACCCAGTATCGATGTCTCGACCCCTGACTTGTCCCTCATTCGGTTTCAGCCAGCGCAAATGAGACATAAGCTGTGTCGCTCTTTACGGTTTCTCCTCTGATTTTGTCGACAGCTGTGCCACCGAGTCGCGGCTCTGTCTTTTCTCTGGCCGCAGTAATGCAGGCGGTGGTGCTAATGCCCTGCGGGACAGGTGCGAGGGTGAGCGCTTTATTCGAGGTGAGGGGTGAAAGGGGGGCTCTGTCATTAGCAGGGCATTACCCACATTAGCCCTGGCCCCTGCTCTAATCATAGGGGAGAGGCAGGCAGGGCCAGCGGGGGGGTTCCTGCACCTGTCCCAGGCCCCTGAACCCACAGCGCAGGAAAATCCAGTGCTGTGTGCGTCGATGATGATCACCACTAAGCTTACAATAGGGGGGCAATTGATGAGGAAATTTGACAGAATTATTCTTTGCCCCCAGCTACGTGTGAGCATGCTCATTTTGGTGCCATGTTTCTCTCCTTTAATTTCCCTTCAGTCCGTGTTATTGGTGTGAACGTTTCCTGTACGACAAAAGGGAATGGCACAAGCGTATGACTTTTTTTTTTTTTTTACAGCGTGTGCAATGCATAATTTAAAATTAGGAAATTCAGATTGCGTGCAATAAAACGATGTATTGGCTTTATTGACGCGCATTATCATGTCAGCTAAAACCAAGGTGAGGGTGCCAATACTTTAATCTTAGTGTTTAGGAGGAAATGGTTATTAAAATGCAACAATTATACCACAAGACTATTTATTTATTTATTTGTGTCTATCGTGCGTTTCATAGGGTCTCATGTTAAAAGCCGCTGCGTTAAACGATATATCGTGAGCGAAGAGGAAATCGACTGGGATTTGACCTCACGTTGTTGCAGGATTAACTTGTACAACAGACGACGTGTGCGTTCACAAGTTTAAAATGGCAGATGTTTTAGTGCATCCCGGGTAATCTGAGAAGCTAAATATTAGTGATTTGAACTGTGAATTATCGCTGTGAATAAATAAATAAAAATAAATTATGATGGGATCGCTTGCAATAGAGCGACGATAGTGATGCAGCTGCTCTCACGCTGACGCTTGTTCTAATTGTAGATAAAATTACAGCCTCGTTAATATTCCGGTGAATTTGTATCCGAGGTGTACTTGACTGATTGACAGTTTTTGCTTTAAAGGGCAAAGCTGTGGATTGTGGGGGTTTTCTGTGTGTGTGTGTGTGTTTTTTTTTTTTTATTAAATTGAAACTCTGAAGCAAAAATAACTTCACACGTCCATCGTGTTTTTTATTTTAATTATTCAGTGAACTGTTAATACATCATTTTAGAACTTGAAATGCTCATCATTAATTTAAATGTTCACTTCATTAGTAATCTAACCCTCATTTCTGTCTGTCAGGGATGGCTGCTGTGTGAGGACCAGGCATGTGGAAGCCGTACACGTCGTCTCCCGATTGCGTTCTCGCGTTCAGGACCGATCTGTCCCGTCTGCTGCAAGTCCACCCTCAAACCTGAGGTACGGCCACACGCTTGGTACCGATGCACATTCATCCAGCTGATGGCGCTGTGGAGCCAGTGAACATCTTTATAACTGAGGCTGCTTCTCTGTTCCTTTTCTTTTCTCCATCCATCACTTTTTGTACACCTCTTCCTCTCCTTGTTCTAATTGCCAATATCAGATTTGTGTTCTCTGACTAATAAGTGACTCCGTATGAGAGTTTCTGAGGCCTGGGGCTGGCCCTCGGTGAGCAGGAGGGTGTTAGTGTCTCGAACCGCAACCATTTAATCTTGGGATCATAACTCGGTGAACCTCAAGTCAAAAACTTTGACCAATACAGACCGACAGGTAGAATTTGCAGCTCTTCTGTTCTCTCTCTCTCTCTCTCTCTCTGCCAATTTCTCCATCTGGTTCTGTGGCGACAGGTTGAAACCCAAAAGGACAATTTCTCTTGTCACCATAGCCACTTAGGCGTCCTCTTCTCTGCCTGGTGAGATGGCAGTTTAAACTGCGGGCTGAATAAAACATTAACTTCTTCACCCCTTTTGCCATCCCTCTGTCGCTCTGAGCTTCGCCTCTCTCCTGACAGCGATGCGCCTTGCCTTGCCTCACCTCGCTTCGCGTCTCTACGGCCACAGAGACATCGACCGCCATTGTATCCAGATTAAATGGAAGCGTAATGGGCACCCTAGACTGATTGGCTGGTAATTTGCAGGAGTTATATACAGGTGCAATTTGTAATATTTTCAGTAAATTAGTTTCTCTCTCTTCGTGTGTGTGTGTGTGTTGCTTTTTCTTTCTCTAGCATGGCCTCTCAGTCTCTCTCTCTCTCTCTCTCTCTCCCCCTCCCTCACTCCCCCTCCTTCCCCACTTGGTCTCCGTTTTATTGATGTACGTTCAGGCACCCATTAGGGCTTCCTTTTTTCCCTCTAGTGGAAATTGCAGCATGTTAATTTTCACACAAATTACAGCAATAGCAGGTATCTCTATTTGATACATTATAACGGGAGCAATCAGGGATAATTGAGTGCCTTTCAGATGGAGACCGGCGCATTCACTTCAATTCAAAGCCAGTCCATTTATCGCCTAATCGCTCTTTAAACACTGAATTTCTGGGAACAAAAATTCTTGTCATAATTTTGCTTAAGTGTATTTGGAAATCACAGTCCTTTGAGCAAGGATAATTGAAATCAAATCCCTTTCAAGGGAGCTGACATTTCTACATTTCCCCCCAATTGAAATTAATTTCAAAAATTGAGCATGAATATCTTCAAATAGCAGGCAATTATACCTTTCAATGGGGAGAAATTATGCGCACAAAAAAGTGGAGACATCAACTGGCGCTTCAGTTAAATGTCTTTGTTTCCCACTGTGTTTGCCTTGTAAAGATTTACATATATTGACTCATTATGAAACCTTGTGATGCCGATCGCCTTCCTTTTTCAGCTCAGCCCATTAAAATTAACTCAAATTGGAGCGTTTTGTGTTAAGCCTCATCAAAACTGCCTCTTTTTTTTCCGTCCTTGTGCTGCAGCTGCAGAGATCTGCATGAATTAAAAAAGAAGAGCTTTTTTTTTTTTTTGTGCTGCTGCTGTTGGATTAGAGATATGTATTTCTACAAGTTCTTTACATCCAGACGCACTTTTATAGTCGTCAGTGACACTTTTCCTGAATTCATCTAAACGTCATTCAGCTTCGGTTCGTCCTGACGCGAAATGCATACGTTAAGGGTTTAAAATTACGTTTTAGCATCATAGTTATGTCTTATTGGTATGTTTTGGCACTCGGTCTCTCTCGCTGTCTGTGTATATTGTATAGTGTTGTGGCTTTATCATGAGGCGACGGTGGTGGATGTGGGGTCTCTGGGGAGAGGCAATTTCACAGCTGGCTTGCTTCTTAGTCATTCGGGCCGAAAATGCTGCAGATTTGTGGTGAAAATTGAAATGGTGTCAGTGCAGGAACAAAGCATTGAGCCGACCAAAATGGTGAGGAGGGGGGCGGCAAGAGGAAAGTGAGCGTGAGAGTGGTATGTACGTGGCGGGGTGACTAAATTCTAAATTGAATAACGGTTGATGAGACGCTCGCCACGCCTTTTCGACACCTGTCAGAGGTGCGAGAGGAGCTGCGGAGTTGGTGCTGACCCTGTCTTGCGTGTGGATTAATCTTATACAGTCTCCACAGTTGCACAGGAAATGCACACAGGCCCGTGTTTATTCAGTAGAAGCGGTGTTTGCCGTCCTGGTGCTGGCTACAAGGCCTCCATTACGGCCGCATTGCTGAATCGACAGGCACACTTGTTGACCAGCTAGTGCATTATGGGTCAACAGCTGCTGGCCTCATCGGAAGCTGTGGAGGGCAATTAAAAGCTGAAGAGAGGCCCTCACTAAATTCCCTCCATGGCATCCTCGCTCGTGCATTGCGTAGCTTCTATGGTGACTTGTAGAGACGGCGACCCAATAATGGCAATTAACATAAAAGTATAATGGCTAATCAAATTGACAGCCACCGTTGTTCATCAGCTCCACACACAATGCCTTATCAAAACAAACTATTATGAAGTAGGTAATTTTCGAGGTAATTTCAGAGCCCTCTTTCTCTTCTCATCTCTCTCTCTCTCTCCCGACCTGAGCGCTTCTGGCAGGCAGGCAGGCAGGCACATGGCCGACGGTAATTACAGCCACATTTACAAACCAAACAAATTGTTTCCTGCTTTTGTGGTACTTCTGCAGTGGGGAGAGAGCGACGAGGGTGCCTGGTTTTTGGCCAATCAGACGGATTTGGCAGGTTATATGACTCTAAACTCAGGGCTCGCCTGAGCGACTGTGTTTGCCTCTGTCTATGACAGTGGAGAATATATGACAAACACTACCTGTCTCTCCAGCTGTAATTAACACAGGTGATTCTCCAGCTTTCCCTGATTGAATTGCACCAATCTCATTATGCTCCAGCCTTGCGTTTTCCCCCAGTGAGATGAGGGGGGAGAAAAAACAGTGCTAAACCGACGTGAGGTAAACATCCATGTGATTATGGTTAATTGTTTTGGGGGGTTTTGGTTTTTTTTTCTTTTTCTTTTTCAATGTGAATGAGCGATTGAATAATCGACCACCACAGCGTCACTAAACAGTTTGAAGAGGGTTTGTGAGTGAATTTGCGCTCACCCATTATCGTATTGATAACATGGCGTTTAAAACACAGAGGCTTGTTTTTCAGTTCATTTCCTTTCCTCTCCTCCTTTTGTTGCATCAAGTGATGCAGTATGTTCTGTGTTCACTTTATAAACCTAAATGATGTGTTTTGGGTTTGTTCCCCCCCCGCCCCCTTTTTTCTTTCTTCATTGCAGTATTCCGAGAAGGCACTCTACAACCAGCTGAGCTTCTACAGGTTCATCTTTGACTGGGAACACGCCACCACCAAAGTCCTGCAGGGAGACGAGAAAAGTAAGAAACATCACCGCGCGCTAAACATGGTTAGCCATGTTTAACTCGCGCTAGAAGCGTACACATGACGGATGCGCACGCAAACATTATATCTATAATAATATGGCGATGGGGGATATTAGACGGTCGCGTGAAGACATGAAGTTTATCTTCAAGTGGTGAATGCGTATTTCGCGAGTGAGCAAAGCGAACAAGGGATGTATTTTTCAACACTCCATATGTTCTCACAAAAAAAAATACGCAAGTTAATCAGAAGAATTATCATTTTGAACCGATTCGCCATTTTGACAACGTGCATCTCGTCAGTGGGAAAACACTGGGACTGACGTCATCGGAGTGAAATATCGGGAATTATTATACTGTACATACAAGACGCTTTTTCCATCGAATAAAAACATGTATTCCCTTCTAGCGGGTTTCGTTCATTTGGTTCTATAGCGTGCACTATTGTTATATTGCTTATCCTACGCGTATTACGCCACTCCACCCAATGGAGAATAATCGTGCAATGTTGTTATAATATCGCACGTTGTCAAGACAACACGACGTCACGCGTTTTGAGCTCATGCAGTGATAAAACTGAGCATGGCAGAACCATTTCTTCGTCCTCCGGGAAAGAGAAAAGACGAAGCTAATCCAGTGCTGCTGCTCGGATCAGCTATGCTATAATTGAGCACGAAATAAATAAACCGAAGACGCGCTGAACACCCGAAACTTCAGTATGTATTCTTCACGCATATTTACAAGAGAAAAACGTACCAACGGACGTTGAAAAAATGGAAAAGAGACACGCTTCCACGCTTGTACACGAACACGGCCGCCAGGTTTGCGTTGTCATTAAAAACGGAAGATTTTGAGAGGATTTTGGCTGCCAGGTCGCTCCGTTGTGTGTAGCTGTCGATGTTGATTTTAAAAGTAACTCAATAAATTACACCGGGAAATGAATACTTAAGCATGAGTGGAAAAAATGCTGTGGTGACCACGCGTGGAAGAAGAGTCTGGAGACGGAAATCTGAGTTTCTCGGTCGTTCGTCTGTACGACTTGCTCTCAATTGCATTCGCGAACACTACTTATGAACGCTACACCGGCTGGAAGGTGACTGCACTGCCATGTTAAGAGCGCCAACTTGCAGGTAAGCTAGCATTGGTCTTCGAGTACGCTGAAATGAAGAATGTATGCATCAGATATATATGAGACACAGCTTTTATATAAAAATTACACACAGACGATCTGATGCTCACACAGTCTGGAGGCGGTCAAGGGGTTGGTGTGGAAAAGAAAGGGGGGGGGGGGTTAAGGATGTGCAGCTTCTCAAGTCGACAGCCTTAATGCAGGCGAGGGATTCAATCACGGAGCGGTGAGGAATGCAAAGCGGTCCAATCAGTTTGAGGGAGCGTGAGAGGGAGAAAAGCCTCCTCTCAGGACCGGCAGGCACTCAGTAATAGCGTTGGCTGTGTTGATTGAAAACAGTTTTTAGATTTTGGAAAATGATAGGGCGAGTAATTGGCGAGAAGGCAAAAGGATAGGCCTTCATAAATAATGGGACATGGAGCATATATTTCCGGAGGCCCCGCGCAGGATCTGGCTTCAACGTGACCGCGGGCGAGCCCGAACCGCAGCTTACTCTACTTATCCACCAGCCTCAGTGATTGATGTCACTTGATTAAAAAGGACCACTTGGAACGGGCTTGTAAATTTATTTATTTCTTTCCCCGTGTGCCGATGAGGTCCGGAGCGAGAGCGATAGGCGTAGATAAATATAATGTGTAATCAATAGATGACCACTCAGAACCTGAAGCAAGCCAAGTAGCTGTGGAGAGGAGGGAGTTTGAGGGTGGGGGCTAACATGATTATAGACTTTGCTCCTCTGTGGAATTTTTTATTTCTCTACTTTTTCCCTACAGTTGTTTCTCCGGGGTGATTGTGGCCAATCTTCAGAGTTCTGACCTGTCTCTGTGCTTGGCCTTGCCTCGCCTCTAATTCGACGTTTTTTTTTGTTTTTTTTTCCTGTGATTATTCCACTACATCTGATTTCTCTGCAGTTGAGATTGGATGTAAATATTGTTCCAAATTCACCCCATGCTGACATGGCTGCTTCTCTAAGGCCGTACTGTAATACTGTGTGTTTAGCGTATTGGAGACTTACTGGGATTGGGGAGAAATTACAGGGCTGTCTCACAGCCACTGTCTTTACCTGATCCAGGTGTTGGTTTAGACCTTAGGTGGGTCTTTGCTGTATTGATTCGTGGCAGTTATGAGGAATTGATTCGGCAGCCGTCATTTGCCATGTGATCAGTATCAGTAAGATGATTTTTTTTTTTTTTTCTTAATTCATTTGTCTGCATCTGTAAAGCGTAAACAAAGGAAAAAATAATACTTCAAGTTATGACTACCATATAGCCTTAGTATTTTATTCTCGGTTTTTGTTCAGTCTGTGCTTTTAGTGCTCCATTATTTCCCCCCCTGTGTCAAGGGTTTGATAGGACCCCCTTTGTGTGGGGCTTTTTTTTTTTTTTTAATTTTTTTTTATTTTTGGTTTAAAAACACGTCCCCCTGCAAAGAGCTGGTGAGTGAAGATTTTTTTGAGGCCTGTAGTTGATTCTGCTCTGCAGTCAGCAGTGATGTATCCTTTACTTCAGTCCATTTACTCCACAAAAGAGAAGAAGCATGAGGTCGAGCTCCGGGCCGAGAAAAAGGCTCCAGCATAGTGGGAATGATGGAATAAAGTATAGTTCTAGAAACTTTCAGCTGCCCCTTTTTGCAACACAAAAACACCACACATGCGTGCGCAGACACACGCGCAGCCACAATTGTAATTTTACTGAATTCATGCCACCCCCCCACTCCCCCAACACACACACACACACACACACACACCACCCTGCGACGTTTAGTGTCGTATCGTCGCAGATTTTCTGTCTGTCTCTGATGAGTGAGGAATTGCTTTTAAAGTGGGCATTATGCCAGCGCGACGGCACAATAGCAAAACCAATCTTGGTGCTATTCTGTCTGCTGAGCTGTTATTGTGGCGCTTTAGATAACTCCAGCCGTACAGTGCCGGGAGGGAGCGAGGGGGGTGGGGGCAGATGCTGGACACGGGGGCCAGAGGTGAGTGAGGCGATCCTACCTCAGCCTTTGGACTCTAGCCACAACGTGAACAATAGAGCTGCGTAAATGTGCCTGCTTGGTCAGTCAAAGGAGTTCAGAGACATTAAAGTTAACAGCTGATGGAGTCTCAGGTCTGATTGGCTGTTTCTTTCTTTCTTTCTTTTTTCCCCCTTTCTGACCTGAATTGCAGCCATGTGTCGCTCTCAGCACCAGCAGCACAGGCCACAAACCATTTCAGCAGTTTGATGATGAAACTGTGAGTTCACACTTCAGTGATTGGCCGGCGAGGGCCTTTCTGTGCGGAGTTTGCATGTTCTCCCCGTGTCCGCGTGGGTTTCCTCCGGGTGCTCCGGT
>JANZLB010000011.1:3511569-3523005 GCA_026167865.1 Notarius quadriscutis
AAACGTTTAGTTGCAGTTATTGCTGCACAAGGGGGTCACACCAGATACTGAAAGCAAAGGTTCACATACTTTTGCCATTCACAGCTATGTAATATTGGATCATTTTCCTCAATAAATAAATGAGCAAGTATAATATTTTTTCTCATTTGTTTAACTGGGTTCTCTTTATCTACTTTTAGGACTTGTGTGAAAATCCGATGATGTTTTAGGTGATATTTATGCAGAACTTTCGAAAATTCTAAAGGGTTCGCAAACTTTCAAGCACCACTGTAGGACCCCGGGAATATAGATATGCTCCCCAATCAACATGGCTGCAGAGTAAAGTCCTCCTTTCTTACTTTTAAATGAGTTTATAGCAGTATTGGCTTTAGATCAGTTAACAGTTCTTGGTTAAATCTATAAAGCTGACCAAGCTAATCACTGTTTTGAGAAGTAATCATCAACGTTAAAGTTGGCTCGCTAGCTTGTTGCTAACTCTACTAGTTATTGTCCACTGACTCGCTTGTTTTTGTCTGCTCTTGTTTTTATGCAGTCAAAATGTAGGATGGCTGTTTGAAGGTCGCTATAATAGAAGAGAACTGATAACCACTCAGGACTGTAACTGTAAAACTGCAATTAAATTAGGTTTATGAGCTTTACGGGCTTTGACCAAACATGCGTTCAAGGAGACGTCCATGTTTGTTCGTTTTTCACTTCACACATCGAACTTTCTTACAACTTCAAAATTACCTCTTACAAGGCACCACAAATGCATTATTATTATTATTATTATTATTATTATTATTATTGCACCTAGTGGTCAAAAATGGGAACTGCATCAAGCACTCATCGAGGCCCACTGGGGCAGGAATCATGCTGCCCCATGCTTGGGGAAATGAGCACCACATAGCAGTTAATGGGGTTGCCAAATTGGGCTCATTTAATAAACTCTGCAGAATCCAAAATTTTAAAACGTCTGGAAAAAAAGGACAGACACATTACCTGTCTGCAGTTTATGACATACAGAACCATTTCTATTGTAAGATATATTGCAAAAATTGGGAGTGAGAAAGGGGGATTATGGAGCAGACAATATCCAAACATTCGAGATTTTTTTTTATACAAAATTTCTATTTTTTTTTTTTAAGTGTCTCTAGCTCCAGGTTTTTTGAGATGTACTTGGGCTTGTAATTTAGCAGAATTCTGTAAACGCTGGTGAAGGATATCGCCTCGAATACACTTGAATAAAAGGGCGTCTAAAAATGCTTAAAAGGCGCTGCCAGTTTGTACACTGGATGACAAACTTCTCAACTCTCAACTGCTTCGTACAGGATTTCCTCTGAATTTACTGACTCATAGCTGACAGCATAAGTTAAGTGCGATCGACTCTGAACTGCAATTTGTTTGACTTTTTGTCGTGATTAATGTCGGCCTGCAGCACCAAAATCTATGGTCACGAGCCACCAAAGAGTAGCATATGAATATAAAATATTTCTAACTACCCAAGACTCAGTGAAGATATAATTATCTTGATGCTGTGAGCACTCGATTTAATTAATCAAACTTACAGTGTGTTTTAAATCAGATGCGAGCGAACAAGAAAACATTCCCAATTGGTCATGAACATACAAGATTAATTATAACGTTAGGATTAACATTTCCTTTGAGGTGAATGTCTGGCAAATAACGCCAGCATGTAACAGTGCGACATCTAATGATGTGTCAGCAAGATTTATACCACGGTGCTTTTGAATCCTCAAATCTGATTGGCTAGAAGGGGTTGATTAATTTTCGATAGCAGCGGCTTTGACAATAGTGCAGCTTTAAATTAAGATGAAATGATTGAGAGCTGGCTCCACAATTTATTACTTAACATGTTGGACCAAAAGGTCGCTTGTTGGTTTTTGTTTAAAAAAACGTCAACCACACACACACACCATTATCTCTGACTGACAAGCTAAAAACATATCCAAAACATCCACCCACAGCCTCCATCTAACATGCCCAGCAATGTCTGCTGTCAATTAACCATCACAACCTCCATACTTCTAGTCAGTAAAACCTGTGACATGTTTTTTCTTTAATAATGTAGTTACGAGGCTTGTCTTCTAGCATTCGGGAATCTGTCATGTGGTTCATGCCTGCAGCCGACACACACACACACACACACAATCCTGGTCCATTTGGTTCAAACAGATTTGAAGAGTGAATATGCCGACATCACTGAGACCAGCTGATCCTCTTTCCCTGCAAGCCTGAGAGGAAAAAAAACGCGTCATCGTTCTTTGCGCTCAGATCTCAGGTGCGATATTACTGTATAAAGAACCTGTCTGCATTTGTAAATATTTCACAGCTTGGTCCTAAAGGTGACTTCATTCTGCAGCAGAAGAAAAAAAACAAAAAAAAAAACACAATCTTTTCTTATTGTTTGTTTTTTTACTGTTCAGTGTCCTTGGGTACCTTGAAAGGTGCTTATAAATAAAATGTATTATTCTTGTGATTATTTTTATTCCATTTCAACACCATGAAGTCACTCTTCCCACTCATCCCTAATGAACCCAATAAGTGTGGAAACAAGGTGAGTGGTGTCTCCTTGTCATCTCGCGCCAGCGCTGTGCAGGGTGATTTGAAAACGGCCAATGATGGATAAAAAATGGTCAACGTGGGTGCAGGTAAAGAATGACATCTGGTCTCATCTGGGTTTCATTATCCGCAGAGGTTGGAATGACGACTTTTTTTTAGCTCATGGGTGGTCACTAGTGGACATTCCTATCTTTAGTAGCACCAGAATAGCGCAGTATGACCACACGACTGACAGAGCTAGCCATGGATTAGTGGTTTTATTAATAAATAATGTCCCAAAGCAGCATTACAGCAATCCAGATGTGGATTGAGAGCCTTCATGAACAAGCCAGAAGTGACAGTCGCATTGAGAAGCTTCCGGAAACAGAATTGAGGAAGAAATCTTGAAAGGAAACGGACTCAAAAAGGGAACACAGGCTCTTCTGAGTGTCATCAGATATTAGAAAGAGTATGATTAGAGAAGAAAGACTTGGTTACAAACCTACAGCATGCATGTCAGATTAGCCATTTGACCCTAAATCAGATGTATGTCTTATGTCTTCACACAAGGTTTAATCGCTACCGCATCTCCTGGCAGGGGGTTTCCTCCTGTACCTCACTTGAGGCAGCTGGCTTAAAAATGCTCTCTCTGCTCACTCTTCCCTCCATGGAGGACAGCACCTTGTGATTCAGACCTTTGAGCCTTCACAGGGTTTTCAAGTGGGCACCCCGCACTGGTGTTTCGACAATAGGCCCACGACACCTCAGAGGGGCTCAACAGCAGAACCAGCATCCTGGAACCACCTGCTCCAAATCTCAAGCCTACTCATCACTCAGCTCTGTCCTCCCTCTCTTCTCCCAGCCTGGTTGTGCTTGCACTCATGTGCCTCCATAATCCTTTCCTCCCAGAGTATCGTAAGCTCCAAGAGAGCCATCCGTCTTGTAGCCTTTGACCACAGAATGATGTCAGGGCAGAGGTTGGTGTTGGCTATCTCTTCTGGGAATTTCAGCTGTCTTCCAAGATCAACCCTCATCTCCCAGTCACCTGCTGTAGTGAGGATGCCTGTACCCCCCACCTCCTTGCCTGCCATGACACCTGGCTTGAGGAAGTTAATGAAGCAGGGTCCTTTGGCTTGCGGACTGATGGTCTTCTACTTCCTCTCCAACCCTTTGGCCAGCTGGTCCAGCATCTGATCATGGCACCACCTGGACCTACCATCCGTCAAGCTTGCTTTGGCATGCTGACAGGATGTGCTCCAAGTTGTATAGTGAAAAATAAAAAAAGCTTTCTTGTGTATAAACTTTATCCATCTATCGCATCGGAATGAGCTGAAAGAAACATGACATTGGATGCCTGTTTGATAAGCTTATTGTGTTTGATGTCCTCAAACTGAACAAAGCAAAGTCTGAATCGAACATTTCACATTTATAAGCAACCCTTCATGTCTGGTTGATAAGTACACGAAATTGAAAAGCACCAAATTTATTTGTATCCAAAATTTCACTTCTTACAGTATTTACATACAGTCTCCTCCCACAGTCCAATGATATGTGGATTAGGTCAACTGGCTACTCTAAAGTACCCATAGGTGTGAATGTGAGTGTGATGGTTGTTCATCTTCGCGTTAGCCCTGTGATAGTTTGGCAACCTGCCAAAGTTGTACCCCATCTCTTGCCTGAAGTCAGCAAGGATTGGCTCCAGCTTCCCCCATGACCCTGATGTATAAGCAGTATAGCTAATGGATGGATGGATTTGTATCCAGTTAAACCGAAGATCTGAGAATATATACTAATAGAGCTAAATAATTCTTCTCTACAGGAGCAAAAGTGGAACAGTTCTGGTCTCATAAGTGGGTGTGTCGTCTTATGTCACAAACAAAATTTTAATGTCCTGAAACAGTTTTTCCTGAAACACTTCATTGCAGAAATACTGTTGTGGTCTCACAGGTAATTGGGAATATGCTGTAAATGCCTCCAAATACCCAGTAACCCTCCCAGAGAGAAATAATGTCAATGTTTGGTGAAATCCAAGGATTTCCTCACTGACTTTACTGGAGCACTGGGTCATCCTGGTCTGCATAAAGGAGGAAAAAGGAAATCGTCATACGTTTGTGGCTCTCGTTCCACCTCAATCCTCTCTGGTTAAACCTTTCTCAAGTCCTTCTCTCCGTCCATTTCATGTCGCCTCATGTTGGTCACCTCCCTTCCTCTCACTTCAATTCGCCAGATCTCATGTGAGATGAATGCATGGTTACTGATTTAACACAGCAGGCAATGTGTTGTATTTTACCCCCACATCTCAATATGCCCGGTTTTATAAATGGAGCTGTCCCGTTCCAAAACAAAGCGCATCTCATTTGTATATAGAGTAAGTCCTTGATGTAAATTCTGGTATAATGTGCAGTCTGGATCAATATCTTCATTCATTCATTCATAAACTGCACAACTGCTGTCAAGGTACTACTTATAATTTTCACTGAATCTGAAGTGAAGTGTGAAACGTGTCTAATTCATGAGCAACACATCATTAGTATACTGAGTGCTAACTAATTGGACGGTGACTGGATGAATAAAAGAGCACAAAATCCGAAGCCTAAGAACATGCTGAAAACTAAATTGGCACTGGAGCGAAGGCTTCTCAGCCGGTGTTGTGAGAGACTGGTGACTTTTTGCCCACACACACTCAGGCAGAGTGTGGGCAGCTCTGGGAGGCCACTCGGATCGATTCAGCGCCTATTACAGTGCACTTCATAAGCCAGTGAAGAAACGGAGGCCAAGAAATGGAGGATGATGAGGTCATTTCAAAAAGGAAAATGGAACAATTTGTCCTCCCTTAAGCGGCTGTGAAGGCAGGCATGCTGATTATGCAGCTATTCGCTCTTAACTTGCTCAGTTGTAGGTCACTGCAACACGGAGGTTGGAGAGTGACGCTCCAGCTTCACATGCTGTTAGAAACTGGAATGTCCATGTCCACGTGACATGTCACATCCTGGATGTCTTGGTTAAAGGTTGTTAGGGTTAGAATTAGGGTTAAAGATGTAAGCGAAGGGTTTAAAAAGTTAGCATAGATGATATCTGTCAAATCTCAAAAAGAGTCTCATGATGATAAAACTGAAACTCAGCAAAAACTCAAAAGACAACATGAATGCAAAATAACAGTGGAGACATGAGTGTCTGCTCATAAGATTCGCAAAAAGAAAACTTTTCGCACTCACTAATTTGAGCTTAATTTTACCAAAATAATATTCCTCATTTGTAAACTGCATATTCATTAAGACAGACATGATGTACAGCACCTTGCGTACATTGCATTCACCTCTCTTGAACTCTTTCCCCCCCACATTTTATAGTGTTACAGCCTGGAACTGAAATATACGAAGCACGGTGGTGGTAGCATCATGTTGAGAGCTGGCTTCTTGGATGCTTCTCTGACTAGTCCCCACCCCTCTTTGTCCAACAGACTCTGGGTTAATCCAGGAACAGGTGTATTTATATTGAGATTTTAATTGCACACAGGTTGGCTCCATTTCACCCTTTGGGGTCAAGAGCTTTGCCGGCGAAGCTCGACAGGTTTAGAATGAGTAGGTCATGTATTTAGATAAATATCTTAATGAGTTTAACATACAATCACGATAAACATAGACAAAATCCTTTCACTTTCCTCTGTGCCCACTACCAAATAATATTATAGTTTTTAAATGACCTAAATTAGATGAAATATAAAACTTGTCACCTTCCTCAGGTCACACCAGAGTCGGAGCACTGAGCGCTCACTTACACATTCATAAAAGACTGTTCACATGGTCACAGCATGATAATCACTTTCATTCTTTCGGTTTTGATTGGTTTCTCTTTCTTGGTGGGAACACCCACCGTAAACAGGATAAAATCTGCCAGACATAGTTTAGGCTATTTGGAAGTAAAACTTGTTGCAAGATGGTACACAGATTTTATGCGCTTCGGATGATTCAGGACAGTGATTCAATTCCTGATTGATGAACGGTGCTTTTTTTTTTTTAACTTTGATGATTCAGCCACAGATCAGCTCAAGTAAGTGTAAATATTTCTTCTATTTCTGATCAGCAGTGCTGAGTTTCCCAAAAGCATCATAGCACAAAGATCATCGTTAAACGGTAGCGCGAGCAGCACAATGAACATACTCTCTCCTAGTTAAGATGCTCTTTGCATGAAGAGGCTTTTGGGAAACCCACAATTGATCAGTTGATATGCATGCATACATTGGAAAAAATGACTGAGCAGTTTTTTTCCAGAGTTAAAAGTATTTTCCTCAAGATAGTTAATTTTGCTCTATTTTGAGTTTAGAGAGTAAACTTTGGAGTTGGCGTGGGAGCAAAATTATAGCGTAATCATGTAACAGAGTTGGTTGTGGCTCTGAACTGAGTAAAATAGTACAAGAGTTAATTTCAAGACCCACTGAACAGAGTCAAATACCAAAATAAAGTCAAATACCAGATAAATGAAGCTGTTGTAAAAAGCAGTTTTAGAACTGGGTTGGAATGTGTGAAAAACATGACCTTACCCATTGGGACTTGACCTGATGGGGTTAAGAGATGGCAGTGGGAGGGGTTCTCACTCTTCTCATTGAATAGAATGGAAATGTTTACGCTTCTCATTGAATACCCCTCCCACTGCCAACCCTTTATCCCAAAACAATAGGACATACATTTTTCGATGGCCAGTTAATTGTCCAAATCAATGGAGCAGATTTAAGTTTTTGTGCTTCATCCATTCCTAAGACTGAACAGAATCGCCTCAAGTGACCAAAACGGTTCGACACAATGGGTAAGGTCATGTTTTTACACACATTCCAGCACAGTTCTAAAACTGCTTTTTACAACATCTTCATTTATCTGTTCTTTTTTTAAAGTACAATCATGACATACAAACTCCAGAGATATTATTGTAGCTGAACTTGTGCTGAATACAAAAAAGTCATCTGACTTTGAAAATACTGTTTAGATTTGTTGAAATTGACAAAATCAGAGCATACCAAAATCATTAGTGCCAGAAAATACGCTCAGACCCCAGATGGTTAACTTATGATGTGGCGTCTGATTGCAACCAGCATAGTGGTTTCACAGCAATGGAGGATGAAATCACAACATTTACATTTTTTATTTGCAAATACACCATCTTTGCAGACTATAGCTTTTTCCCCTCTCTTCAATATTATGGGACATTTTGTGTAAATTTGTGATATTAAATTCCAATTATATCTATTTCATTTCCAGGTTGTAACAATCAAAATGTGGAAAAGTTCACAGAGGGTGAATACTTATGGACAGGACAGTCTTTTTGTTGCAATACTCTGTAGGATCAGACAGCTGGTATTTTAAGGTATGTCAGGACCAGAAAAGAAAAAAACTCATGATTAAAACTGAGATGGTATTTCCAATGATCTTTTGAACTGAAACACAGGCATTAATATTCATTGTGATAGATAGATAGATAGATAGATAGATAGATAGATAGATAGATAGATAGATAGATAGATAGATAGATATCTTACAGCAGCATGGGGTCGCTTCATCGACACATTTCTGATGCTGTTAGATACAGAAGAAAAGTGAAGGCCAAATAAAATATGAATTACAAAAAAAAATGATCAACCGTGTTGTCAACAGTGACATAGTTTCGTTTTGCACATCGTACCAGTGATCACTCGCTTTCTTGTTACAAGATGCGTGAAAGGATTGCGTACAGTTGTGTGTAAAACTGATCTTCTGATGATCCAATTCCTTACATCAGTATCAATGCACAGCCCAAAGAGCTGAGCATGTCTCATTTTCATCACGGCTCACTTAGTTAACTCAAATTTAATGCTGCCAAAAAGAGACGTAGCATATCATCATGTGTTTCTCCCTCTGAACTTTTACTCCCTATTTAAATAGATATGGAGAAAAATTTCCACTTGTTTACAGACGTATGTACTGTATGACGCTCTATTAGGGCCATTGTAGAAAAAAAATTACAAAGCTGGAGCATGCAGTAATACTGTAAGAAAAAAAAAAAAATCAGGATTTCTGAGATTAAAGTCGTAAATTTTGCAAGAAAAAAAAACCTCGCAAATTTACAAGAAATCAAACTCTGTGAAAGTGTTTATTTGTCTGTCAACGAACCACCTCACTTCACTTTGCAATGTCATCACACCACAGACGTCACGAACGAGATGAGAGTTACAGGAAATGCAGTCTTTCCTCCTCGATCATGCAGTATAAAAGAATAAAGCATGAAGAGATTTTCAACTACATTTCCCAGAATGCACTGCAGCCAGGAAGCATGTGACTGTTGCGCTTCCTGGATGAATGTATAAAGTGCACAGGTTTTTTATCCATGTTATTTTTTGTCTTATCTGTTTATAAATGTATAATTATTGTGTAAGAGCAGTTTCTTGTTCGTTTCAGTGTATGGATTCTTCTCATCCCAAATCTCAGTTACTTTGAAATGGCTGAGCCGAGACGTGCAGGAGACGCAGTGTTTGTTGTCATGTCCCTTGACAAAAAATATATATATATATTTTCCAAGGTTTTTTCCTCTTCAATTTGTGACTTTCTGGTCAATTTGTGCCTTTTTTCTCGTAAATTTTGTGACTTTCTCGTAAAATTTGTGACTTTTTCTTGTAAATTTGTGACTTCTGGTAAATTTGTGACTTTATTTGATTTTTTCTCATTAATTTACAAATTTAATCTCAGAAATTTTTCTAAGAACATTACACCCTCCCTTAGCTTTTTTTTTCTTGCCTACAGCGACCAGAATACGCCGTTGTACAGACAATAGTGAGCTCTTCAGTCTAATTAATAATCAAAACCAGCAAGTCAGAGTAATCCAAAGAATAATGATACACTACTGATATTAATATACATGTTCTTGTCTTCAATATGTACCAAGTACACACACACACACACACATTTTCCCACTGCACACACTGTTCCTTTCTTGGTACATCACATCTTCTTTCTCCACTATCAATGAGTGTGTGTGTGCGCGTGTGTGTGAGATCTGCCACTAAACCGTAGCATCCTACACACACATAGGTGACTCCATCTCTCTCTCTCTCTCTCTCTCTCTCTCTCTCTCTCTCTCTCACACACACACACCTGCTTGTTTACATTCCCACTCCTGATTGATACCATAATCCATTAACCTCAGGGCAGTGAGGTGTCCGAGGCACGCTGGGAGAGCAGAAGGCAGGACAGGAGACCAGGCTTCACATTCGACTGGCATAAACAACCTTCATGTCCCCGTCATCCCCTCGTCATCCCCCCATCGTCCCCCGAGTCTCCTGTTCTTCCTGCTTCTCCTCAGCTCTCCTGTCTCTGCCTCTGGCTCTGTTCCTGCACACAAATCATTTCATATCATCCCTGAGGATTCACCCGTGCATCCTGCTGACTGATTCTTATCTCATCTGCCTGGGGAGTGTGTGTGTGTGTGTGTGTGTGTGTGTGTGTGTGTGTGTGTGTGTGTGTGTAGGGTTACCTGAGCCTCATTAGAGTTTGAGAGGAGACACACCAGAGGCAACTGGGCTGAAAACATCCCTGTTTACTGCATCATTTTTTTTTAAACAGCCTCACAATGAAAGACAAATAATTCAGGACAGCAATGTGAAGCTCTCGTGAGTTTTGTTTACATGCATATTCAAATTTTAAGGGATTCAAATACTGTTATTATTTTTAGAATATTCACATAGAAAGCCAAAACGATGTTTTAATGTTTAAGATGGCATAGAACTTTTGTTCCTAATGACCCTGATCTTGCTTTAAATTATGACCAAACTTTCGAAAGAAATAAAAACACATGATCTCGTCCTAAATACCCCCAGACAGTGTGATGCAGGATCCCGCAGGTCTGAAATAAACCTGAAGGGGTTTATTTCATGATAATGACCTGCTCGCTGTAAGTTATCCCACTTATTACATGGCTACTTAGAAAAGAAATCGATAATTGGACATAAAATATTGATTTAAAAATGATTTTATTGCCTCCACTAATGACGTGGTCCATAGCAATGACAACTGACCCATGAGAATTGACTTTTATTGAATGAAACTGCGTAACAGTCGGTGCTGTGGTGTTGTATATAGTGCACACTGCATAGTCTATAACACTCCAGAGTGAATCGGAAGCCATGTCAGATTTCACCTGACTGTGTGTTTGATGCCGGCAGAAAAACATACAAGCAAACTGATTCCTGCAATCAGACAATGACTGATGTTTCCGCTTTCTTTCCTGAGAAATGTACAGTCAAGTCTAAAATTACAGACGATAGACTTGAGACGAGAAAAAAAGGGGCGTGGCACAACAAAAGTCGTTGTCTCGTTGTTCAAAAAAAAGGAAAAGTTGTTTTATTGGATTTAGTAAATCTACAGATCTTTAAAATAAAGGCTGATGTGTTAAATTTGTCGCAGCTGATCCAGAGAAATGAGCAAAAATGTTCTCATCATTTGAAGAGAAAATCCAGTCGGGAGGAAATGACCTGTAAATTTTATGATGTGTAAACTGAAATCAATGTGTAGCTCACATTTATTTTGGCGAAATTTTACAAAGTCATATTTATCGGGTTGGAGTTTAATACTTTGGAGACGGATACATTATTGATTAAAAGTGGATGGCCTTTCGATTTCATAAAATCGGTGAAGTTCAGGTCCCTCTGAAATGTGGTCATTGTGATATATGTTTATTTTTGTAATATCTAAAAAAAAAAAAAAATCAGGCCGTTCTGTGGCTGGGAAGTTATTTAATTTGAGGGGATTAAAGCAAATAATGTGCATGAAATCGCTAGCGTCGCACAGTCAAGCAAACAGAGGAAGTCCGTGTGTGTGTGCGCATGCGCAGGTTTACCTTTGAGCGTGCACTGACAGTTCCATCATTCTGTCG
>JANZLB010000011.1:4091396-4102597 GCA_026167865.1 Notarius quadriscutis
TTAAATGCAGAGGATGAATTTCACTGTGCTTGAAGTGTGCATGTGACGAATAAAGGTTTCTTCTTCTTCTTCTTAAAAGGATGTTTTCAGAGAAAATTACCGCACTCGTTCAAAAATCAGGAGGTTGGACGAAACTTATTTCATGTACATCTTTTGAAACGAGGCCTCAGCTTCCTTTTTCCACCAAAACATTTTTATTTTTCCATCCGAGATCCCAGACTTTCTCCTGCAGCTCGTCCAATTTGGCTTTTCCTTTTCCTGAGACTTGACACAAAGGGGGGGAAAAAAAAAAAAAAAACCACAATGTCAACCAATAGTAGCTCACGTAAGCAGGCTTAATGATCGATTGGCAGAGCAGTGGATGAAGCGCGGCGCGGATCTGCAGCGTGCTGTTCAAACTGCTCATTCATTAAAACATGCTCTTCCTTATTGATTTTGGCTTAAGTAATGAGAAAGCTTATCCAAAAATCTTTAGCGTTTGGGCTCAAGTTAAGGAAAATCAATGCCACCGTTTCCCATTTGAACAGCAGATGTGAGTTTTATGTACAAAAGATAAGATAAACCCAGAATCGGATAAATCGATATGCGTTCGGGTAAAAATCGCACGCAGAATCCAGCCTGCGAATGGAAATTGGAGTTAATTAAAGCCAGATGTGAATAGATCAAGGCCAAGGAGTAGATTCACAGTTTTCCTCCAACTGGTCAATCCTGAACATCTGGAACAGTCGAATATATTGGAGTCGAGTTGGGATCATGAACCACGTTCCTGCAAATCTAAATTTAGTTCCAACCACATAAACACATGATTTGATCAATTAACCATTATTTTCATTAACAGAGAAAATAAATGGTAATTTGTTTTTTTTAAATCAGAACCCTTTTGCAATATTTTAAAAAAAAAAAATCACATCAAAATGGACCAGAGGGCGGGGCTTATCTGATTGACGAGCTGGGGACCTGGGAATTCCTCCTCCCCCCCTTCAGTGCCACCATGGCGAAGGCTGAGCTACGACACTAAGCTTCATTTCCCAGGGATCGTTTCCGCCCTCATTAATATTCATCCTGTCCTGATTTGGTGTACACGTGCAACATGACAAGGTTTTGATGTACATCATGTCTTGTGCTTTAACGCTGCATTTCCTGCCACACACACACACGCTGAAGAATTTCTCTCGTCAGTCTTCAAACCTTCAAGAATGACATACGAGGCATAGAGACGTTACCCCCCCCGATCCCATCATCCATCTCTTCCACCCCCTCCAATCTCAAATCATTCCATAACACAGGATTAGTTTATTCACATGTCAGGAAGAACCTGCCGAGAGAACATTAGTGGCTTTGGGTTGGTTTGTTCTTGTTTTGTTTTTTTTCCTGAAGAGCTCGAGATGGTGAGATGCTGTAGGAAGAAGATGCAGGTCCTCAGGTTCAGCCAGTGTCATCATGCAGACGGTGAACGGCAACATTAATTCATAGATTTGGGTTCCTCATGTGATCATAAAATACAAACTTGAATCTGGTTACCTGATGTGAGATTTTTTTTTTTCCCCAAAAAAAAAAAAAAAATTGTACAATGCATATTAATAAAAAAAATTCTAGGACCTCACAAGAGACATTTCCACCATAGGTTTCCATATTTTTTTTTTTCCAGGAGCTTACACAGCTGGTACAGAAACCATTTCAAGAATTCAGAACACACAAAACTGGTGTTTCTCCACTGTAGGTACCTTCTCAGGAACCCCAGGATGTTCACCTCAGAAAACTCTTTTCACCAACCCAAGAACAAGTGCATTTCCACCATTTTTCAGGAGTTTATGCCTCAAAACTTTTCAAGAACCCAGAAACTCAAAACAAGCAAGTTTCCAGATCAGGAACCCAGAAGCTTCTGAAGAACCCAGGACATCCAGGTAGGTTTCTACCACAGGAACCTTCTTCAGGAACTTGCATAGCTATAGCAGGTACATAGTCACTCTAGGAACCTTTTCAAGAACACACAAAACACAAAGCAGCCATGTTTCCACCACAGGTACTGTACCTTCTCAGGAACTCCAGGATGTCTACCTAAGAAAACTGCTCACCAACCCAAAAACAAGTGGCTGTCCACCACTGGTTTCCATCATTTTCAGAAGTTTACACCTTGAACCAACCAGGTTTCCAGATCAGGAACCCAGAACATCCAGGTACACTTCTACCAAAAGGACCTTCTTCGGAAACTCGCATCGCAGGTGAATTATCACCCGCAAACACAAAACAGGTATTTTTCCACGACGGGTATCTTCTCAAGACCCCCACTTCTTGGATTTTGCACATTATTTCCAAGGTACTTTTTCAGAACCCATGAGCTTGGGTGTTTCTCCACCACAGGCACCTCAGACAGCAGGAGAAGTTTCTATTTGAGAAATCTTTTTCAAGAAACGCAGAAGAAGTGACATGTTTCCACCATGGATACCTTCTCAGGAAACCTGGACCATCCATGTGTGAATTCAGGAACTCAAAACAAGCCCATGTCCACCAATTTTTAAGAACCCAAGAACTTAAAGCAGGCCTGTTTTCACTGCAAGATCACTTGAGGATTCCAGGAACACCAGAACATTTTCAGAAGGAAAAAAAAAAAAAAAACCATGGGAACTTGTGCTGATTTTAGTTGCTGGACCACAGTTCTTGGGTTCTTGTGCTAAAGAACACTGAGATCATGCGCCAACTGATGTGCTAAACAGTTAGCACGCCTTTCCAGGTTCAAGCCAAAGCGTGATTAAAGTAAGTTTGCTCCGAGACATTAGGATCACTTTTAAAGTAAATCACTTAGACTGATGCAAGGCCTTCCAATGCCATTTCATCTTTTTCTTCCCGTCCTACACACATGACCATATTCAGAGTTAATCTGTTTTCCTCCTCTACTTAAATCGGACACCTCCATTTGCAATTCGGATGAGATGGATTGTAATTAAAGGCCAGATCATTTTACGAACACAATCAGACAAGGGCGCAGGATTGACGAATCAGCAAATCTGACGAATTATCTTTTCATGGCGACGTGCTCCCATTAGACCATGGTGGTGTGCTTTTTAGCCTCTAATGCGCGGACCTCCAGCTCGGGTTCCAAGCGCACGTTGCTATTAGTGAGCGTAATGGACACTTCTTATGCAAAGTAGCCAGAAGTGAAGGCGACATGGTAGAAATGGGATTAAAATATTGCAACCTCCAAGATTTTAGTCAGACAGCAGTCTCTCGCTCTCTCTCTCCCTCCCTCCCTGACTGTCTGTGTCTCTCTCTGACCCGCCGTCTGTCTGTCTGTCCATAAAGCAGACACTTAATCATGTTTTCTTTTTAACATTATGCTGGAAACCTGCTTACCTCAAAAAAAAAAAAAAACACACTGCATTACAGCCTTCTCCAAAAAATATTGGCGCCCTTCACCTGAAAAACAATTGCATAAAATTCTAAACACAGACGCTGCAGACTCCTTCATAAAATGTTAAATAAAACAATTATATATAAAGACCATATCAAAAGTTACACCCTCTCCCCCCCCCCATCTGTTTATGGAACATCCAGCATAAGGAACACGAACCCCTTTCAATGAACTATAGAAACCGTCTAAACTGCTGTTACTATACGGCATCTCAACATCGTAATAAATTACGTCATGATAGACTTTAAAATATCACGGATAACATGATTTAAATTTTATCATAATTTTTCTTTACTTCAAGTACAAAGTAATCAGAAGGAGATGATTTGATATTAAACTTAATTTTTTTTAATAAAATACAAATTTTTTTTTTGTAATTCTTTTGTTCGTGTTAAATATTGTTTTTTTAAGTTATTTTTAATTATTAAAAAGTTTGACATTAAAAGTCCCATAGAACCTTGTTGTTTTTTTATTATTTTTTCATGTATCGTAGATGTTTCACAATTCTTGATTACAATATCACCCCCCCCACACACATTTCTGACCAATCAGAATCCAAGTTAAATTGCGCACAAAAAAAAAAGGTAGTAATTGGTAGAAAAACAATATTTAAAAAAAGAGACAGGTAATTAATTCTAGTAAAATCATGATATTTAGGGTTTGTAACTTGCGTTTGAAATGTCTGAATGGAAATAAGAGTAAGAAGTGTGCCGTTTCATGGAAATGTAATGAACAGAACTAGAGCGGCAGCTCCAATTAATTATCGACACCTCGATCTTTTGG
Organism: Notarius quadriscutis; assembly: GCA_026167865.1. Classification (NCBI taxonomy): domain Eukaryota; kingdom Metazoa; phylum Chordata; class Actinopteri; order Siluriformes; family Ariidae; genus Notarius; species Notarius quadriscutis. The sequence goes on from JANZLB010000011.1 coordinate 4,095,589, forward strand.
CCGTTGCAAAAGTAGAAAAGGTTTTCAGTATGTAAATTGTGCGTGAATAATTACTCAAACTTTCACTACGGGGGTAAAAAAAAAAGAAGTTGATTCCCAATTACTTAGCGTATCAGATCACATGACACCGTTCCACAATTACCGACATCTTTGTCCACAGTTATCAACATCCAGATGATGATTTATTAAAATAAATAAATAAATAATTCGGTATGTGGTAGAAGGATAAAGCAGCTGGAGATAATGAGATGAGATTTTATTTAAAATGTTTTCCACAGACTTCTATTTAGTACAAAATATCTTTTATATAAATATCTGGATGTCGGTGTTGACGTAAATGAGGAAGTAATTCTAATGTTAGTAAACAAATGAACTGATCATGTTGAACCTGCGTCAGAAAATCTCTCTGTTCCACTTTCTCAGTATTTTTGTAGATCACATTCTGTTAATCATTCGTTGTTGTTTGTATTAATTTCTAGTTTTGGAGTTTACCAATAAACGTCAACAGGAAATTGAGATTGTAACCGCATGAAAATCCAGGTCAAAGATCGCATCTCATTCCTTGAACCAAAATATAAAATGTCTCCTGATATTGTAATATGTGGGAGATATTTACAACAAACTGCAAAAAAAAAAAAATACATTTTCTGAATGGAACAGAAAAAAAACCCCAAAAACATATTTCAAGCATGTAATGTTTTATATGCTTGGAATTTAATTCTGGTCTAAACCTATTTACTGTAGTCGGATTCCAAATATTCTATACACATTCCATTCTGTTATGATTATTATTAAAATCACAGCACTTTTATTATTATTTTTTTTAAGTACTTCATCTACTTCAACAATGTTCCACAAAGATCGATCCATAACAGTTGTAAACATCACTTAATTCCGCAGGGTGTCGATAATGGTGGACACCAGTGAAAGTGATCACTATTATCGACACCGTACGTGATTCTCAAACACATGTTTAGATACAAAACAGCGACTGTCAAATGAAAGAAGCAAAGTAGGTTTCGACGAGGAGATCAGAAAATATCGGTGAATTTGAGAAGTAAAAACACGTCCATGATTATTTCCACCATGCGATGAGAACGTCCAGGTTTTCTCAAAAAAAAAAATTACTGATCGTGATTAAAAAAAAAAAAGTTTTTTTAATTCCATCTCAGGTGGGTCATCAGACAACAAGATCAAAGGGTGAGGGCGGGTCTTCCGGTTGATTAATTAACCAATTATAACTGTTGAAACTGAAACTCACGTTTGCAAGATTGTTTTTTTTATTGGTAAATCTGAAAAGGTGTCGATAATTGTAGCTGCCGCTCTAGTAGATTATAATGAGATTTACTATTCTATAACAACAAAGTTATGACTCAATATCTCATCATGAAATAGAAAGTTAATTATGAGAAACCTAATTAACATAAAACCTTCATAAACTCTTAGATCTAAATCATCCTTGCTTCAGTCATGGACAGGAAAATGTAAATATTTAATTAGTGTTTCACATAATCCTTATCTTTTAATAACCTCTGTTGCATTTTATACCCCCCTCCCAAAAAAAAAAAGTCACAATACTAATATTAGCAATAACAATGAACGAATCGATTCAAATGAATGAATCAATCTCAAAAGATCCGAATCGTTTTAGTGCGCTAAACTGAAAGAGTCGAATCACTTAAAAGAATCGTTTGAGAGATTTCTGGTTGAAAACAAAAACTTTTTGGTTAAGATTGATGTATTAGATCTTAAAATGTTTATTTATCTGCTTTCATATCCAAAGAAAAATCGAGAGACTAAATCCAAAAGGAAGCTGTTTATTTTGGGATGTTTACATACCCGCAAAATCTCCTCTTGGGAGCCTGTAATTTCACCCTCAAGGCGTCTGAGCTTCTCTCCGTACACACACTGGAACTCATTCAGCAGCCGTTTCACTGATTTAGTGACCAGACCACTGCGTTTTCTCTCCGAAACCGAGCCTCTGTTTTTGTCCATCTTCAGTCTCAGACTGAGATGTTTTCATCACTCACTGCGACTTCGAAATGAAAATCCACAACCTAACTCACCAATCTAGTGTTGCATTATTATTTATAAACATTATTGACAAAAGCAGACCTCTATTTAAACATTATAAAATCTCCCTGTTGGTGTTTTTTGCTGTTTGCTCCAATCCCTGTCCAGCACTGTCAATATTTATCGTTGGCAAGTCAACGGCGTCCTTCTGAGCCTTACATTAAGTCCCGCCTCGACTCAAATAAGATTGGTTTATCTTGTATTATGCAGTAAAAGCCCTCTCGCTGATTGGATAGAATGTCACAAACTACCCTGAGACTGCGTTCGGTTGAGAAATCAGCTCCGCCTCTACCGCGCGCACAGCTACTCTGTGTTGCAAATTCGTGTTTGCCTCTCGGATTCTGGCCCGACACAGGATTGGCTGCGTCATATCGATCACGTGTTTGGACCGCGCTCTACGATTGGTCAACAGGATTCAAGGCGGGCCGCAACCCGGAAATGAAGGAGTGCTGATTATTTCAGCGTGTTGGTTTTAGTCCAGCAGCTCAAAATGGGTAAATATGTTTAAATAATCTCATCAGCTTGTGGTTTCCATATTTAGGTTATAATATCTGATGCAATTGTATGAAACAGGAGTTATATCCGTTAATGTTTGTATGTTTAATCAGGTTGTAATGTATGTATGTATCTGGAGCTGTTCCTGATTCAGTTTGAAGATTGTAATTAAGAGAATTTAACGGGTTTGTTCTTAGAGTTGAGCTTTTTAATGATTTAAGCAACTTGTTTCCGAATCTGTGGCGTGATTTATAATAGTGCATATGTCCTACAGGCTTTATAAAGCTCTGGATCAGAATAATTTCATTGAAATGAGAATAGTTTGACGTTAATCAAGACCAAAACAAAGTCCAAATAATTAGTGGTTTGTTCGAGATCAAATTTACTTTGTAGTTTTCATAGATTAGGAGCTAAATTTCTTGTGTTTAGTTACTTTAGGAGATTATGTCTCAATATGATTTTCAAAATGGAGTCTGGAGACTCACAGATTGTTTCTATTAAACACAGGAGTCCTGATTGTTTGTTTTTGTTTATTAGTGATAAAAGATCACTGTGCAAAATTGTTCATTATACTTGGGACATAAAGATAAATTAGCAAAATATTTTTTTATCATTTCCTTTTCGGAATGCAGTTTCTTAAAAGCCTCTTGACACTAAGAGCATCTTAACTAAGAGAGAGAGAGTGTTCATTGTGATGCTCGCTCTACCATTTAACGATGATCTTTGTGCTACGATGCTTTTAAGAAACTCACCCCTGATAAATACGCTTGCTCATTATGTTCTAATAAGGTAGCTTCTGGAATTGTACTTATTTTTAAACACTGGACAAGTTTTCCCTCACAGGTCCAGGATCAAAACTTTTGTCTTGTTTAGAGCAATCTCTCCTCCTGCATTATGCCGCATAAATATTAGCCAAGACGTATTCAGCTTTATAAACCTCACGCATCCGTCTTTTTGTTTGCATCAGCTGAGCATATGGAGGTTTTACTCTATAAAATCGCGGCCTCGCCGTTTTCTCATTTTATAAACTGTCCTTTCTCGTAATTCTCGCTGCCTCAGCCTTTAAATGTTTCATGAGATTTCAAGTTGTTTTCCTGCAAACTTCTGTACTTATTACTCGCACAGGCTTTGCATCTTCCACCTTCATACTCAAAATCAATTAATTCCCTTAAATTATTTATGTTCTGCGCAAACCAGATTAAGCAAAGCTCATATCTTTGTGTCAGACTCACTTTAAAGGCTGTTTCTCAAGCATTAACTTTTGCTTGTGCCTGAGCTCGCACAATTAGGAATTAGGGAAATAGGGCCGCTTTGATAAAGCATGACGCATCGCCTCGGACCCCCTCGATACATTTGTACACATTCATATTTTATGATGGGACAATTAGTATGGACATGCGGGGAGTAATTTACCAACCAGAGATGACCTCAGCTCAAAAGTTTCTAATTGACCTATTTATCATTATGGAATTGAAATGCTGCTGTGGGAGTCCTGAACAAATAACCTGAAGCTGAAATAAAGTGAGCGCATTGCAGATTAAAAGCCACGATCACGCTGATTAACAGCACACGTACAACCTGAAAAGTGCAACACGACGCTCGTATTTCATATCGTTTCTAGATTGGAGTCGTATCAATTTTAAAAAACCAAAAAGCTTTGTATAAAAGATGTTAGTTTGGGAATAGTGCTGGAATCTGGGGTGTTTTTGGTTTGGATCGCAGTGTCTTCGACGTACAATAAAAGTTTAACTTTTTCAAAAAGTGCCCAAGTTATGATCTTGCCAGTCACTTTTTTTTCTTGGAGGCCAAAACAGAAAAACCAAACATGAAGGACAAAAAGTGCCAATGAGTGAAAATGAGAAGGCTTATGGGTTTAAATGGTTTGTTCCCAGTATTCCAGTTTTGTTGTGTAGCTAAAAAAAAAAAGTGTGTCTGTACATATTTAGTACATTCACCAGTACGTGATGTGACGTCACACGCCAGCAGCCTTCTCAAATTCTCTTGATTTTCTGCCGATAAACCTACAGTGAAGATGGACAACCTCCTCATCTCTAGAATTGCACCAAAATTTCTTTGCATTACTGAGAATAATGACGCTAAAGCCAGTTAATTAGCGATCAGGTTTTAATTTTGGAAAAAGATTTCATAAATTTACCACTTTTTTTTTTTTTTAAACTTAATGCTCATATTGAAATTGATATTTTTCCAGTATCTGAAACCACAACACACCCAGTTAGCACATGCTATCTCGGACTGAGAAAAGCGTCGCTATGGTGACTGTGTGTATCTATCACATGAGCCATTTTATTTTTCCTGCATGAAAGGTGCTCCATGCAATATTTTTTTTAAGATTACCAAAAGAAAAAAGGCAAAGTGTGAAAGCACAATGTTAGAAAGAAGCTTTCCAGTAAACAACCCATGACCTTTTCACCTCGGCGGGGGGGGATAATACACAAGCCAAAGATATGTTTCGAACGTTGTGGAAATGGGTCTGCATATTGCAGTCAGTCATCTAGCTGCAGGAAATCTGCAGCATTGTGCAGCTCAAGGTCATGCTGTTAGCGTTCTTATCAGTTTCAGAATTGCAAGCCTCGGCCTGGAGTCGCTGCCTGGGGACGAGGCGCTTTATGGGCCGCGCCAGTGCCAGTCATTTGTCATTTAATGCCAGTTGTCAGGGTCTTGACTTGGCTTTTCTAACTGAATGTACATTGTTCTTCATCCGTTTTGTCACCTGGAGCCTGCGTTTGCTGAAAATTCATCTTTTTTTTTTGTGTATTTAGTTTGTTCGTCAGAGCCGAGTCAATTCTGCATAAAACCCTAAAACCAGGTTGTTTTTATAGAATTATTTCTGGTCATATTTACGCTTGCACCACTTTAAACACCCTCCCTCTCTCTCTCTCTCTCTCTCTCTCTCTCATATTTCTTCCCCATGGTCAATGCCTGTGTATGACTCTCGGCTCTCTTGTATGTAGGTCAGGTCCTCTGATTACAGTCGAGGTAAACACATCCATCGATTGTGAATTTTGATGATTACATAAGAATACATGGATTTTTTTTTTTCCTCTCCACAGCTCTCCAGTTGAAGCCTTGTAAATTCAACTGCTTAATTTTTATAGGCAGCGCACATTGACAAAAGTGTCTAGTTGTTATATATTTGGCAACCGCTTTTGAGTCGGAGCGAGCAGGTCAATAGTAATCCCCGTATTGATAGCAGGCCTGTAGGAGATGTTACTTGGCCCCGGCTAACGTCTGCGTGATCCTCTAAATCATAATTACATTAATATTGACAGGCCCTTGACAATAGTCACATTACTATTGATAGGTCGCTGTCAATAATATGTTCTCAAAATATAACATTCATTCATAACTTGTAAACGGCTCAATAAAAGCCTTTGAAAAGAAGAAGGAGGAGGAGGAGATGGCAACGGCGACAGTGATGCCCGAGTTCCTAGAGAGGACTGGAGGTGACGAGCTAAACTGACACCTATATTAAATATTTGGGGTGTAACGATACGCTCTGGTTATGATTTGATTCAATTCATGACTCTGCATTCATGATTTGATCATCAGGAAATCTGAAGGGAGGAAAAAAACGAATGAAAGAAAAACTCTTTTAATGTGTGTAAAACTAAGTTTTAAAAAATGGTGATTAACACGAGGTTTAATTTTGTGAACATAACGTACTACAGGCTCACCACCTGTTAAAAGTAAATACATTTAAGAAAAATTGTCAAATTTTTTGCAAGCAAGTGTTTCTACCCTGAGGACTTCATAATCATAATGAGCACAGGATTAGAGCTCCAAAGTCGGCTAAACTGTCTGGTTTCCGTGTCGCGCTGTGTTGTAAGGTTTTCAAATACAACAAAGTCGTTATAATTTAAGAGGGGGTAACCTCAGACTCGCACAACCAACATCGAACAGGAAGTGGACTCAGGATCATTGACCCATCTGGTGACTCGTACGAGTGGAACAATCTGTACGGAACTGAGACAGCTTGATTCTCTCAACAAGTTTAGAAGCACTAATAAAGAAAACGAATCTTACTAGTGGCACATTGTGCAAATGTAATATTTGTTGAGTTAAACTACATTTAGTTATATTTTCAACTTTTTTTTTTTTAATTTGACAAATAAAATTGGCTGTTTTTTTTCCATGGTCTATCAGATATATTCCATTCAGCTAGTACATTGGTGCTTGATACTTTGTGAACCCTTTAGAATTTTCTATATCTCTGCATAAATATGACCAAAAACATCAGATTTTCACACAAGCCCTAAAAGTAGATAAAGAGAACCCAGTTAAACAAATGAGAGAAAAATATTATACTTGATCATTTATTTGAGGAAAATGATCCAATATTACAGATCTGTGAGTGGCAAAAGTATGTGAACCTCTAGGATTAGCAGTTAATTTGAAGGTGAAATTAGAGTCAGGTGTTTTC
>JANZLB010000011.1:4142613-4145113 GCA_026167865.1 Notarius quadriscutis
AGTGTTAGGGGTTGGTGGTCTGTAGTCAGCCTTGCCCTGGATGCAGACTCCTGGTTGTCCTTCTCAAACCGAGCATATAAATTGTTAGGAATAGAAATTAAAGGAATAATTCAGTTTTTTCACTTGAGTTTCATCTCAATGGACACAAATCTCAACACACTTCCTGTTTTTATTTGTATGGAGTTTTATGCAGTTGTTCAGCATAGTAAAAGGAAGTGTTTCTGGTTTTTAAACTTGTGCTATGATAATTCGTCCCTTGCGGGGGGAAAAAGTAGTTCCAGGTCAGAAAGAATGACAAAGATTTGGAGCATTTCTTTAACGCATAATACTATGCGTTAAAGAAATGTATTGTGTGCTGTAGTGATTTCATCGTTGTGCATGTGTGTTCAGCCCGTGCCGAGTCAGCGGGATCAATTCCAGCCCGGAGGATCCGCAGGCTTTTCAGTTTCCAGCGTCACCTCCTGTCGTCCCGGTTGCTGCGCGGAGCTCCGCACCTGAACCCCCTGCATATTCTGGATGAAGATTACTGTGGGCAAGCCAGGGTGTGTGTTCAGTCCTGCCCCACACACACACACACACACACACACACACACACACGCATGTACGCGCGCGCACACACGTCATAACTGTCTCTAGTCATTTGCACTCGGTTTGTTTGCCAGCTGATTAAACACCAGATAATCCAACAACTAAAATCTATGACATGGATGCAATGTTTAACATTCCAGTCTTTTTTTTTTTTTTTGGAAGCTTGAATGTGTATTATGTAAATGTAATTTAGTAACTGATGAGTGCGGTTTGGTGTGACACAATAGCCTTACAGACTTGTTCTGCATGTGTAAATGTAAATATGTAAATACCATGCAAATCTCGCGCGCTTTAGCGTATCCAAAATGACGCTTTGCATTTTAAGAGATAACGAGTGACTCCTGCATGACTGCTTCTCTTCTTTACTGTAATGTTGTCATAGTTTTTTCCTTTTAACTTGTATGTCAATCGTTAATATTGTTTGACATTCATTCTTGTTCAGAAAAACCAGAGTTAAATAGTAAACAGATGAATGATTGAATGAGAATGAAGTGTATGAACTATATATTATAAAGCCATATTTTTAAAATATCTGCTTGTCATACATTATTTAATATCACAGGTACAGTGTATATACAGTGCCTTTTTATTATTATTATTATTGTTGTTGCTGCATTTTAATTTCCTGCTTGTATTTTTTGCAGTGTATGTTGGAAAAGGTTGGAAGCTGGAATTTTGATATTTTCCTCTTCGACAGGCTGACGAACGGTAAGTGCTGTAAAAGTGTTCAGGTCCGTGGTGTGTGTGTTTCATGTTTCATGTGTGACTGATATTCAGCTCTGCGTTTTTGAACAACGCTTCCATCTGCTGGCCAGATAAGGCATGTGAATGTTGAAACGTGTGCGAATCGTAACCTAGCGTGTGCTGAGACGTGTACGTATTTGAGCTAAGCAATATAAACGAATCCAGGTCAGCAGCGTGTACACTTATTTTTATTCTTACCTTTCGCTTCCTGACCCTGATCAGTGTACAAGTGCATTGATTCTCTGCACATTCTAACATTTCAATCACAAATAAATGTATATTATAAAACCACTACGAACACACAATTCCCCACGGATTAAAGTTTTGATGGATTTATTTCCTGTCGAGGTTACAGAGCGCGTTTACCTGCGTTATGTCGAAGTTCTGATTTCCATCTTCTGATATTGGTTAATATTTCAGTATAAATACGCAGGTGATTATCAGAAATTGCGTGCGCTGATTGGTCGAGAGATTCGGACTATTTCTCGATAATCACCTCGAATGACTTGGCAAAACGGCGGCCAATCGCTTCGTCACCGTAAGTGAGGAAGAATTACAGATGATGAAAGAAAACGCCGTTCCTAAAAGCGCTAAAGATGCTCCGAAGTTGGGTCTAAAACTATTCGAAGGTAAGGTGGAGTTGGGATTTATTTTATCGATTTCAAAACAAAGGACTCGGCGTTGAAAAGTGACGCAAATCTTTGCTGCAAAGTTACTACATTTACATACCGCTTTTGAAAATTTAAATATGATTTATTCTTTATTTTTAAAAATTATCACCTGTGTATTTATACTAAAACAATTTTCCGCCTCAGTGAATATCGATGAATAATAACCTCAACTTCATCTCAGTTACGTTTCACTTCACCTTCGGCGAATAATTGTAAATTAGCGGCTCCTCCATTTTTTTTTAATTATCAATCAAAGTCCCGCCCCACAGAAGTCGCTTAAAATTGTAGCAGAGTTTTATTCTCACAAATTACTGTACCGGGGGGTTAAAACTCATACACGTTCGCATCTCTTTGTACGCAACATCATATTAAAGCGAGACGGCTGTGTGCGTTTTCTTTTAAAGGAGATCCAGAAATGGTTTGCAGATACAGTTTTTAATGTATCACAACAATGAGCAACAAACATACTTGATGAACTATTTCCAGAAGAAGTTGTT
>JANZLB010000011.1:4150113-4166507 GCA_026167865.1 Notarius quadriscutis
CCCAGGGTTTCTTGCACCTTCGCAATGTGCTGCTTAGAGAAAATGTGATCGCGAATAGAAAGTCTCGCTGTATACTTCACACCACATAAAGTACACTCAGGCCTCGGTCCATCAGGAGACCCTTGGCTTATCATAAATGGCTTTCCTATGTTTAGTTTGAACTTCTTTTCTTTCGCTCGGGCATTCTGAAACCAAACCTGCACAACACGTTTTGGCAGTCCTATTTCATTGCCCAACATTTCACACTCCTGCATTGTAGGGGTGCGGTAGTCGCTGAAGCAAGCCTTGAGAACTTTAAGCTGCAAGTTGCTCATCTGGGTCCGAAAACGTTTGTGTCCTGGTCTTTCTGCGCCACCTTTTATAGCCTTGAAGGAATTTGCACTTCCAAATGGACTGGGTGAGCTTGGATCAGCTAAACTCGAGGTTTCACTTTTATCGGCATTGTCATCGAGGTCATCGTCTCTGGAACTGAAGTACTGCTCGCTGTCTTTGCCAGAGAAACTTAGGGCTGGGCTCACCATGTTGAAGGGGAATCTGTCTTCTGTTATGTCAGAGATTTGTGCTGTGTGCATTTTATTCTCACCCAGTTTTTCCCCACCGTTGGCTGTGAGGTTCTCCACCTCATTATTGGTCTCATCTCCGGTTGTTGCATCACTTATAGCTGTGTTAATTGATGACGTCTCGTCAAAATCCATCTTGTTGTGATCGCCTGAGACTTCTGCAGAATTCATATTAAGCCCTTCAATCTCATCACTGTTTTCTGCTTTTAAGGATGAAGGGCACAAAAAGTTTTTTAGCTGTGCCTCAGATGATTTGACTGGAGTGGAGGATGCGGCTGGAAGCTCGTACTCGTTTGCCTCAGATTTTGGTGGCAGTGGTGGATACTCCATGAAATTGTATTTTTGTGGGCTTTCAGCTCCCTCATCCTGAGGCATCATCGGGCTCGGAGGCAAACTAAAGCCTGCTTGTTTAGCCTCGTGCCAATGCCGCGAGCGTATGTGGCTGTCAAGGGCCGACTTAGCCTTGAAGAGTGCCCTGCAGAAAGGGCACTTTTTATGAGTTTGGGAAGGCCCAACTGCTCTAAATTGACCCTTTCTTTCTCTGGCACGGGTATTCTGAAACCAGACTTGAACTACTCTTTTCTTCAGTCCCACTTCATGGGCAATGTGATCTAACATTTTTCTTGTTGGGTTAGAATCAAGTAGATACTTGTCATAAAGAATCTCAAGTTGCTCTGGCGTTATAGTGGTTCTCAGACGTTTGTCTCTGTGTTGGTCATCGCCCCCATTCCCGACTTCTTTATCGTTCGGGCCATCCTCTTTATCATCTAATTTACGTTTTAAGGAACCAGAGCTAGTCGCAGAGGCCAGGCCAGATCCACTCTGTGACGGTATCTGGGAAAGTGCTCCGGATAAAAGCTGACTTGTCATTAGAGGGTTATTGGGGTCAAATATCATGTAAGGCATATCCAATGGCCTTTCCAAGAACTGCGAATGCAAGAACTGGTTTTGAGCTGCAAGGAAATGCATATGCTGATGTTCCTGCCACAATTCGACAGTTGGAAAAGCTATCTTGCATTGGTCACACTGATACTGTAACATCTGAGGAGGGATGTTGTTGGTAAGCGATGATAGTGCAATGGAGAGAGGACTGGATGGGACAGCTGCAGACTGAGGTTGGGAGTGCGGTCTTGTCATTTGCGACTGAGGCATTTTCTGTGGAGGAGGTTGAGGGGTAGAAGCTTTAGACGGTCGTGGATCGGCTACTACTTTTGCTGCTTGTGAAGGGGCATTCTCGGTCTGCTTTGACTTCTCACTGGGGATCTCAGGTTTGGGCGAAATCTTTCCTAGTTCAGGTCGAGGTGATGGCATGAGGGGGGAGCTGGAGCCAGAGCTGCTTGCTGTGACAATGGCTTGTTTACTTGACTCTGCTTGCTTCATTATGTTCTGCTCGTAGCTCTCTGGCATGTCCTCAGAGTGGTTTTCATCCGCACCGTCGTCATCCTCATCTTTGTAACACTGCTTCTTTTGGTGGGTTATCAGGTCAAATATTCGAGGGTAAATAACATTGCATTTCTTGCACTGGTACTGCATGTTGCTGGTTCGGATATAACGCTCATTTGTAAGTTCTTTCTTTTCACTGTCCTTGGCGTCAGCCTGGTTTTCGTAAGTCTTTCTTGCCTTTTGGCGGGCATTTTGGAACCATACCACAATCACGCGTGTCGGCAGGCTGAGAACTGTAGAAAGCTGCTCAATCTCATCATCTTTCGGGTAAGCATTTGTATCAAAGAAGTCTTGGAGGACTCTGAGTTGGTAGTCTGTAAATCGAGTTCTTGAGGATCTCTTGTTCATGCTCGTGTCAGTCTTATAGAATTCTAGTGCGTTCATCTGGGATTCCACTCTGATGTCCTCCAGTGTGGTCAAGGGTGGAATGCTGAAATTGTAAGGAGAGTCTTTGCTTCTCTGCCTCTCTTTGAAGAGAGTGTTGCGGAACCAGTGCTTGATTACTTTCTGTGGAAGGCCGGACTTCTCTGCCATTTCTTGTATCTGATCTTCATTAGGGGAGTTGTTGATATCAAAGTAAGCGCGGAGGATTTTCAGCTGATCGTCTGTGATTCTGGTGCGAGGACGCTTGAACTGGGATTGCCGCAAGAAGTTTGGATCCAGTCCCAGTTGCTGTTGACATAACTGCGTGAGATCAGAAGATAAAGAGTCCATTGCTGGAAGCTGTAGCGCAAGCTGTGGGGGTAACCCAGGATGTTGTACAGACTGCATCATTAATGGTGGGAAAATCGGCAAGTCAAGAGAGACAGGAAGCTGCACTTGTGGAGGTGCACTGGGTGGCGGAGGTGGTGGAGGAGGGGGTGGAGGTGGCGGTGGCGGAGCTTGTATAGGTGTTGGAGAGGGTGCTGGTGCCTTTCCTACTGTCGTGGTGGCAGGAAGATTGGTTGCTGGAGCCGGGGGTGCTGGAGGTGGTGGAGGTGGCGGCGGCGGCGGCGGCGGAGGAGGGGTCTCTGGAGAAGGTGGATTTATGGGATAGAGCTTATCATATGCCTCTCTGTACTGCTGTGCAAACTTCTCCAGCTCCACATAGGGAAAGAACTGACCATGCACATGTTCTTGGTGGCTCTTGAGGATTAACATATTCGAGAAGAACTTTCCGCACATACCACACTCTAATTTGTCATTTATTTCTTCCTCTCTGTTCTTTTTCTGGCATTTTTGCCTGTTCTCGTTGTACTGAATTACCAGTTCAAAACCAAAGTTTTCTAGTAAGGCTTTAGCAGCATTACCCCTGGCCCCAGAAATGATGCGTGGCGGAGGAATTAAAGGTTCGGAGAATTTAGGCTTTTTGGAATCCTTATTTTCTTTATTGTTATCAGGATCGTTGACATTCTCTTGCTTTGCTTTGCTGTCTTGCTTCTCCATGGGCTCTTCCAGCTCTCTGGACAGCTGAACCTCAGACACGGAAATGTGATTGGGCTCTGGCTTCGGCTTGTGGCTCTGCTGCTGGGCTTTTTGTTGCTGCTGCATCTGAGAAGGTTGCTGCTGAGCTTGTTGCTGAGAAAGCTGATGCTGCTGTTGGCCCAGTTGGTGCTGTTGCTGCATCTGCTGCTTCAGATCCTCAAGGAATGACCCGGTCATGCCTGGCATCCCGAATGCAGCCGAATGCAATGCCAGCTCAGGGCTGATATTAAACTCAGTGCCAGGAATATAGAACGGGAAAAGGAACTGAGGTTGTTGGAATTGTAGCAAAGCCTCTGGTGTCATTGGGAAGTGGGGGAAGAATGCTGGATTCAGGAACTGTGGCTGAAAGAAGGCAGCCTGCTGCTGAAGTTCATGTTGCAGTTGCATCTGAAGCTGCGCTGGCGACGGCGTGGATTGATGACTTTGCTGAACAGCGACATGATCAGTAGTTTGCTTCATGTTGACTTCTTTGGTATCTACGTTGTTCTCTTTGTTCAGTGATACTGGTAAGCTCACAGATTCTGCGTTTCCCTGACTGACTGGAACAGGGCTGTTAGATGGTACAGATCCACTTCCATTTCCGCTTCCACTACTGGAACTGCTGCTCGTTTCCAGTTTGGCGGTTCTTGCTTTCGTCTGATGAAGGACAGACCTCATATGAATCTCCAAGGTTGAGCTTTGGCTATAAGCAACATTACATATATTACATTTATACGGTTTGTTGTCAACGTTGTTGCTGGTTTCCTGGGGAACTGGACTTGAGGCTTCTTGGAGAACTTTCTTTAGCTTATGCAAGTGCGAGACAGAGTTGTAATGAACGAGCAGAATGTTCTTTTGGGTAAATGACTCCTTACACACAGTGCACTTGTATGGACGAGACGGGTCTAGAAACTTCTCCATTGTGAAATTCGGACCTTTTCGAAAAGGCAAGGTCCGCTTTGGTTCGGAACCCATCTCATCAAGCAAGGAGCTGCTGTCACTTCCGGTAGGACTGGCCTTCCCTTCTTGGTCCAGCTCATCATCTTTATCCATTTCCTGTTCTAAGGCTTGCGCCTCTTCCAGTGCTCTTGCTTCACTCTCTGTGATATCGCCGTTGAGGGGTAGACTTCCACACAGCTGCTGCACTTCAGCTTCACTCAGCTCAGGGTGACCGGTCTCCAGGTGCTTTCTGAGGGCGAGGAATGTCCGGAAGCTGCGCTGGCACAAACTGCACATCGTGGCTGCCCGAATGGCGTGGTACTGTGAATGTATCTGAAGCTTCTGTAATGTCTTAAATGCCAGGCTGCAGTGGTTGCAGCGATATTTATAGACATGACGATCAGAGACTGAGAGCTGCTGGCGTTTCTGCAGGTCGCTCAGGTGTTCCTGCAGGGAATCTGGGCTCTTCCTGTCTTGGCCAGTGGCTTTTTTCCAATCTGGAGCCTCAGCAGCCTCTTTTGGTGGCTTGACTTCCTCAATGGCAAGTTCAAGGTCACTTTTGTCTGTGCCTGTGCTATTTTTCAAATCCTTAGAGCTGTTTCCTGTTGGGGTAAAGAAATAAGGCATATCTTAGAAGTCTCGTTGAGAGATCATCACTTTGACTTTCATAAGATGTGCGTTTTTTTTTTTTTTTTTTTAAATCTAATGTAATGCATGTAATCATTAAAAGGCTGCATGATGCTTACCCACGGGCTTTCCAGATGCCTCAGATGAAGAGTTCATTACAGATGGAGCTTTGTCTTGTACAGGTGCAGGTATTAATGTATTATTTGGCACTGTAACATCCGGACCTGCCACCTGGAATGAATATCGGATAAATGCGGTGTCAGTAAAGCCACACCATAAACAGAAACCAAGATAAATTAGTAAATGAACATTAACTGAAGCTATTACAGATGAATGTGTTTGATTTAGATGAATTACTGGAATATACGGTGCAGAGGAAATGTTTTGCGCAGTCAGATCTGTCAAACCCGACAGATTTCAATGATTTACGTACTGTCATAAGCAGCTTCTCCACGCAGTCTGGAGCCACACTGTGAAGGTGTGTGAGATGCAGCTGCAGGTGAATCTTGTTGCTGAGGACATCCTGACACAGGGGACACGAGATGACGGGCTGCATGGAATGCTGGGACATGATGTGCAGCTGCAGACGGTTTGCGTCCTTGCTGCTGTAATTACAGTATGGACACTGCTGCACCTGAAATCAAAGCGTCCATCACGGCATGGTCAACATTTCACGATAGTTAAGCACATACACAGCATATTTCTCGATTTTGAGACGTTCGAGAAATTTCCGAATGTCTTTAAGGAGAAAAACGTGGTCGGAATTTCTTGCCGTAAGATCAGAAATAAAAAACGGCGTGTATCTTTTGAAACTGACTCTCATTACAGGGAATAGTTTAGAGTGCTGTTTCCCACCACCTGTCTTAATGTAATCCATTTCAGAAATGTCTCAAAGTCCTGCAAGGCAGGATAATGCATTATAATTAAATTAGAAACACATATAATTTAATGCGATACAAATGCTTATAAGCTTCAACGTGAATGTAAAGACGGACCCATCAATTTAAACATGGGAAGCAGGAACTTACTTGCTCATTGGTAAGCGTCTTCTCCTCGACGGATCTGGGCCTCTTGGGTGGAGTGTCGTTTTCTTTCTCCTGTTGAAGCGCACGCTTTCCCACTGCCGCATTCTCCAGAGTTTCTTTAGCCAGTGTATTACCTCCTAAAAAAAGACAAAAAACACACACACACAAAAACCCCCAGCACATCAAAAGTCACACCTCACAAAAAATAACGACTTCATCATCATACTCGAGGCGGAGCTATTAAACATAGCTCAGGGTGGCCGTTTAAAAAAAAAACATGTACAGGGCTTCGAGAAGTGAGACCCAAACAAACACTGAACCATAAATATAAAAGAACAGAATGAACCCTGACTCATACTAATCTACTTTATTGCCAGCGCTGCAATATCAAAAAAATAAAAAACCAACAAAAACAAAGACCATAAAAACAGGCCAAGCAATTCCAGCCATGAAGATATTCAAAATAAATGGAGAGTCACAAATGCATTATCACTGTGCTGTACGTCACGGTACCATTATCCAGGCTATTTGGGTGTATAGATTATCAAATCACCTTCCCTAGCATTATCCTAAATATCCATGCCCGACACAGAGCACTAGAGGAGGCAAAAAATGTTATTACCATTTCAGCCGAGCTCAATTCAGGAAATCAGCCCCCCAGTTGTATTTAGAGAATGCTGCACAGAGTGATAAATCTTTCATTACCCTCATCTCCAGACGCAGACAGCGTCCCAGCCATCTCGCTCTACGCAATTTATCCCCTCCCCGAGTATGCAGAACACAAAGAAACCCCTAGCCGCCATCTCTCTCTCTCTCTCTCATCTGGTCACTCTGGAGGCTAAATACTCTTGTGTTAAAAAAAAAAAAAAGCACTGATTTTAAAGAGCATATTAGTCTTTGCTTTATTTGAATTTCCACTGCATGTGCATGGAATTTAATTCTTTGCATCATGAAGTATTTTATTGTAATCCTACATATCAGGAGCGTGACATATTAGCCTGTCAAGGAAAGTGACACTGGAGGGAAAAAAACAATCCCGCAAGGGCACAATACAAATTTCCAAGAGCATCAGAGAATTTTCTGCAGCCTCAAATTGCTAGGTAATCTTTTTTTTTTTTCCCCTGGCTTTGATATCCCTGCAGCTTTTGAGAGGCATGTCACATACATTTCATGACAAACAGAAAACCTCATTTGCCAGGCGGGCCAATCTCATTGCCGCACCGCATCTCCTGACCTTTTTTCCCCCCTCTTCTCTGTTTATTATGAGTATTTCTAATTTTAACTTTCAATTTTCACCATCTTCCAGTCAATTTGCAACTAAATTATTTCCAGGGTGAGGAGCCGTTTGCCGGACAACTGGGTGCAAACGTGTTTCACGACGCGATGAGTCTTTTCCATTGATTGCCATCATACTGAATGTAAATGTATAGTCTGGGAAAGGGGGGGGGGGGGATTGGGGTTGCAGGGGGTAATCAGATTTTGTGCTACATGAGGATCCATCGCTATGATTTATTTTCTTAATCAACATACTGCTTTCATAAGCACTTCAAAACAAAATGGACACCATGCAACAACCAAAACAGAACGTCTCGATCCCGTCTCTCTGGAGGAACACTGAGCTGTATCATATGGGGGGGGAAAAAAAAAAAAAAAACCACAGACACACACACACACACAAATGAAATGAGATAAAATGAGAATGAATTATAAACCCTGACCATTATAGCCTTCATCTTATCTTTTCTTTGCTTTTAAATGCTTTTGCATGCTGTGGGTGGCTAATGCATTTCAAGTCCTCCTTTGCTTTCATATTTTTATACCTCCCACTAACTGAAATAACCTTTTTTCGTTTTTTTTCTTTGTCTTCAAAGCAGTGAAGCAGGAGATAAAATAACGGTGACATTGTTCCCATCCCCCAGTGACAAATGCATTTGAGAAGCAGGACCTTGGTTGATTAGATAAATCAAAAAGTGATTTATGACATTCAAGCTGTATGCATTATAAGAAGCAGGGCAGCCGGCTGGCCACCCATCTTTATTTACAACTGTCAGAGATCTCTACAAGGCCTCTGATTGTCCTACAAAAAGCAGCAATCTCACTGCTGCTTATGTCTACTTTCTTTTCGTACTTATAAAACGTTCCCGCTTTGTCATGTGCGATAGATGGATAAATAATACGTCGGGACACTTTTTCCAGCAAATGTCAATTATACAGGACCTGCTTGATGAAGGCAGCATGAATTTACTATTCAATTTCCTGGACCTCAGACCCAACAGTCTGGCTGAGGTTACAGTGCTATAAATAATCCCGGGTCTGGGACTCCGAGTAACTTTAGTGATTTACGTAGATACGGTCATGAATTAAGCTTCGCTTGATAAGCTCCGAGTGTCACGTTTTGAACCTCGAGGTCAGACAGGACACGATCGGCCATGTTGTTTTGTATATTTACTCCACGGTACACTACGCTGAAAAGAGAACTCGTCGCTGTAGGGCTTCAACGTGATACGTTAATGCGTTTTAATATACATCCGTAATGCTGATTTCAGCAGGAATGCTTCAATTTCAAATTATACTCTTAATAAATACGGTTAAATATGTAAGCGTAAATATGTATTTCCTCAGCATTGCATTAGATATTCATAATAATAATAATAATAATAATAAAAAATGGTGTTATGAACAAGGATTCATTTCCGTATTAATTTCAAGGAGGATGTGAGCATTAATGACAGATCGTTTTCATCTCTCCTAATGGTTACGGGCTTACTTTTGTCGCCCAGAGCCACTGTCCATATTATTAACATCTCAGCAAAAACAACGTTGATCCTTTGCATGAAAAACGCAATTCGGATTACAATTACGATTAATCCGTAGTGACTCTAGATTATAATGAGAAATGAGGATGAATTCTAGCAGCTGGATATTGTAAAGATCTCTGGGATATGTTTTGATATTCACGCCCCCCCCCAACATACTTAGCATCCAAGTTCAACCCTTAAACGTGTTACGCATAAACCTTGACTGTTCCATTCACCAATAATGGATTAACGTCTTCATAAATCAAAGCAGCATCCGTTTGAGTTTTAAGTGTCGCCTTAAAAAAGCGCTATTTAGCACAAACACGTTTGACCTCGCCAGATCTGAGATGTTAAATGATGCTGCGTATAATACAAAGTGCAAATTCTCACCCGCTGCCTCAGACAGGCCTGTCACAGATATATGACTAAAAGATAGATGACTAGCTAAACTAATAGGCTCCGTCCTGTTTCAGCGTTTCTTCTGCACCATTGAACCCAACATTATGTAGCTCTAGGTATGGCGTGTATGAAAAGACAGCCGATGTAATATTCATGGTGACCACAGATTTCCATCTCATGCATAAAAAAAAGGCATGTATGAATTCTTATTTGGCAAAGCAAATATAACAAAGCCCGAGGTAACAGTGCCAGATGCTAGCTCCAGGGGCTGTTCCCTGATCGCAGCACAATGCTATTTTGTACAGATTGTTGTCCTTATTAATGTCCTACCGGTTACACAGAAATGTAGATTTGAAGTTAAAGCCTGGCACAATGGTGGGTGGAGTACCGCTTTGATTTAAAAGGAGGGGGAGAAGAATAAGGGTTGCACGGGTGCGGTAAGACGAGTGCTGTCTAATCCTCACGCAAAATGAATATGTCATCAGTACAGGAATTGCAAGTACACTGAAGATTAATGAAAGGCGCTTAAAAATTACAAGCAACTGATTTGATTTTGGAAAAAAAAAAAGAATAATCTCACAGGTCATTCCGCATCTCTGCTGTCACATGGTTATGATTAAAATGGGTCAATGGGAGGCTTGTGATAGCATTCACATGCAGTCCACACATGCAGCCATTATTAGCAGGAAAAGCCCCACGGTGGAGATGAAAGAGGCAGAGGAGCGAGGAGCCCAGGCGCACTGTGTGTGTGTGTGTGTGTTAGTGTGTATTAACAGGGAGGGTTAGTAAGTGAGGGAGGAGGAAGGGAGGGTGCCAGAGACAAAAGACCAAAACTAAAGGTCTTACTGGAGTCTTTCTCTGTCCGCTTGCCCTCCTGGCTTTCTCTCTCGCTTGTGTCTTTGTCCTCGGCCGCAGCCACTGAGGAAGCTCGTCTCGGTCCCTCGGTGTCCTCACCTGGTTCCTCTATAAGTGAGCACACAGGAAGTGACGGGGTTACCCACGTTACCGGTGTACTTCTGTGTATGAGGGCCGTCTCTCTCTCTCTCACACACACACACACACACCTCTTCAGACTGTTAGCACTAGGCAGATTACAACAGTCCTCAGCTTGGCTTCCCTTTTTCTTCCCTCCATCCTTCCTTCCCTCCCCGTGCATGTTTAATAATTCCGTGGATCTCCGCTATGCCGCCAGTGGATTAATCTGTTTATGCTGTTAGCTGCTAGGTTGAAGCTGCGCACCTCTAATCCCTGAAAGGCCCACTGTTCCCTTTCATCCCCAGATCATTTGTCTCTCACGGCACTGATGTCACATTTTAATGAATTTTTAGCAGGCTGAGTATTGCCAGATAACCAGGCTCGCTTCTCCCTCTCTTCAGCTCACGCTGCTTCTGCAATACCGCATGTCAAGAAATAAAAAAAAATAGATGGATACTGTATATAAATGAAACTGAAATTTTACAGAAGAATAAATAAATGAAATTTCGAGCAACCAATTACTGATTTTACAAACCCTTAAAAATAACTTATATTCTACCATGAGGAAGCGAATAGGTCACAACTACATTTGCATTCTCGCACTCAAGTCATTGTTTGGTAAGCGTGAGGCCTCGGACTCAGGCGGATGCTTGATATAATTAACCCTTTCCAATCCCCCATGCAGGGCTGGCGCCGACATCTTAAGTGCAACACATTAAGTGGAAATTATATACAGCATGAAATTTTCATGGCAGATGCTGGGAGTGATTGAAAGGAGAAATTGTGCCGCACTCTAGTCCTAATGTTTTATTAATAATATTCTGACAACAGGATGAAATATCTCCTGTCACTGGTGGCAGCTGGCTGAAGAAAAAAAAACCCTACAAAAACATGCTATTTTGACGACTGCATATTCTAATTCGCAAAAAAAAAAAGCAACGTGTCAGGACGTGTACGTGTAGATAATATGTAATAATAAAATAAATCATAATCGCAATATCGCTCTTGTTTTTTTCTATGCAGATGAGAACGGAATGGCTGACAGGAAGCCCACTGATTCTCTGACCAGGACTGGACTTGGTTAAAAAGCACAATAATGGAGACTCGAGGCCAAGCGGAAAGCCTGTAACACCTCCCCTCTGACCCCACCCCTTTACCAGTCACCCCTCCTCGTCGTCCTGCTTATCTCTCCGTCTCATCCCTCTCTCCAGGCTGGTCTGAGAGTGTGACGTTCGGATTTACTGACCCCTCCCATCCCCGCCCCTCCCCCTAGGCTGGGAAATGAAGTGTCAAAGTGCGAGTGTGTCTACCTCGAGGGGGCATCACAATTTTAGAATGCGTTCAAGAAAAGGAGCAAATTATGGAAAAAAAGAATTAAGGACCTATCATCTGGGTCTCATCAGACGGGGTTTTTTTTCCCTCTCCATCACGTTTTTTTTTTTTCTCCTCACTTTTCGCAAGGGTGTTCTGCAGCTTCTCTGGTATGCTGGCGTTTGAGGGCGAGAGAAATTCCCAGACATGCTATCCTATACATCATGGCGGTGTGTCTGCCCCGTGCGTGACCCTGGCGATCGTTTGAGTAATCTGCATGTGTTATGGAGGTGTGTACAGCGAGGTTTCTTACCTGTCAAACACCAGAGCTATGGACAATCCTACTGCCTGCTTGCTTCCACCCAATGAACACCATAAACACCTCACATACCAAATGTGCACCACACACACATCATTTTAATCTCTCTAAGCTCTCGTTTATTTTGTCTTGGTTAGCTGTACAGTTGCAACATTCCTGCAGAAGTAAAGGATGTGTGTACTGCACGCGGAGCATCACAAATGCAAGCCTGCTCACTTTCAGATCATTAAAGCACACTGTTTTTTGTGTTGTGAGAGCTTAATGACAACCAGGGAGGCCTGGCTGCTCCCTCTTTCCCTCTCTCTCTCCCCATGGGTGCCATAACACCTTCCTCTGGTCATTATCGGGCTGGTAAAGGAGACACCCACTGAAACCGGCGGTGGAAACATGGCGGCTTATGAAATGAGCCGGTTCATTAACGGACGACCTCGTGTGTAACGTACAGCCTGTTCTTCATGCTTACTGTGAGATGAAAGAGTCAGATATCGGCTTTTTCTTTATTAATATATCGTCATACTACTACTACTACTAATAATAATAATAATAATCTTTTTCATCTACGTCTTCTTCTTTATATTCTTATTATTATCATTGTTAATGTCCTGTAAATAGTCTCCTTAATTCTTCTTAGTGCCACTTCAAATGTAATTTGCTGTGACGAAACACTAAAATAACTCGCAAATTTGTGTACTGATGTTCGTCCAACATCCTTTAAAGTGCAGGAAGAATTTCGTATTTTGTTCACGTTACAATAATAAACCCCTTTTAACTTGTAAAATCAGACGAATTAAGGCCTGCTTTTGAAGCACGCTGTGTGAAGGCGTTGTTTTCTGCCTTGCGGTGTCTTTACAGTTCGAATGTCTTGACCGTGTCATCCCGTCGAGGTGCGGAGACTCATTTTCGCTCCACACTTTTAGGTCGGAGCCGCCATGGCCTCTGTGATGTCACATTCTTTCCCCTCGTGCTTTTCATTTGGCCCCTGTGTTTTAAAGGAATCTTTGAAACCCTACACCATGCACCACTTTGTCAGGGGCCAGTTGTAATACTTTCAGGATAATAACCTTTACTGACTTGTTGCTGCGCCACTCCCTCACCCCAAATCCTTTTTTTCCTCCCTCTCCTCTTTCTCTTTTTCCAAATTTCGCCGTATTTAACAAGCATTTAGATCTTAACCAGATGCTGTTAATGTACCATGTCTAAAATACTAAACATCAACGCGGAGAGTGGGCTCGGTCTTTGTGTTACTGATGCTGCTACTAAGCCTGGGAGACGAGCACACACACTATCAGCAGGAACTGTGAAGGAGGTGTCCAAGCAGCTGTGCATTATCCTATATTATATGGCTTTTGCAGAATAGCGTATGATTGGAAATTTTCTCTGTAATCGTTTCAAATCCTTATTCCAAGCAGCCCATTTTTTTTTTTTTTTTTTAAGATAAGAATTTCTTGTACTGTGTGCAATTTTATGACAAACAGGCCACTTGTAAAAACATTACTCAGCCTTATAGCATGGAAGCTCGGATAATGATCGTTCTCCGGTGCTCTTCTGGAGAAATCCAGAGTGCCACACTTAAACAAAAGTGAAAGTATAATGATGGTATCTTACTGTAGGGTTCAAGTGGTCATAAGTCCTGTGTAGTCTGGCCTACACAAACACACAGCAGAATTACCAGCCCTCTGGGTCGGGGGATTGGGGTGAATCAGCGTGAGTACAAAGCCGGAGTCTTCCTCGCATGCTGAGAGGAGGCATGACGTCATTGCGCTCTGGGACACATATTGAGCCCATCTGGCTTTGACTTTAAAGACTGAACTACCGAAGGTTACGAGAACGCTCTCTGCTAGAGGTTTAGAATAATAACTGTTATGAACATGTCTCACTGAGAAGAGGGAAAAAAACCCCGGCAGATGCCATTTTGTTGCTGTCAATAGTAGTTGTTTTTTTCACTTATTAAAGGATCACGTCAAAACAAACTTAGGAGGAAAACGCTCGGATCAGCACTCGCACGAATCGGCAATTATTGCCATGTGAAATAGTCTCTCTCTCTCTCTCTCTCTCTCTTTTCCACCTGTCATATACGTCTGAGATTAAAGTGATCCATTTTGCTGCACGATCACAAAACCCAACTCGCTTTCACCAACATTAATGATTAATGTTGATTAATACAGAAAACTGTGGTGCTGCCTTTAAAAAAAATTAAATAATTTTTTAAATTCGATCACTTTTTCAACATCAAATCTAAGAAATTGTTGAATGAATTTGCACAATATCGAATTTTTACAAGGCTTCGTTGCTGAATTCGTTTTAAATTGAGATTTAAGAACGTAGATTTAGCAAATACATGAAAATATATTTACCTGGCATCCATGTAAACAATCAATAAATTAAAGCGTGATTAAAGAACTGATTTTTTTGCTTCTCGTGATCAGTGAATTTGGAATATACTGCACCGAATATTTCACAGGGGTGAATGTTCAGTTATCATACAGCGACTGAAAATAAGACGTACATTTTTCATTCTATAACGTAATGGACAACTCGTCGAAAATGACATTTCAAGCATGAGATGCTAAATAGATTCACACGATATTGCAAAAGAGGGAAAAAAAAAAAACAACGATGAATTTGTCTTAAACATCTTTTACCTTTACGTTACGTAGATATCTGTAAATACGGGGCCCGATCGTTAATCTTTAAAGCATTTCACACACCCGGATGTTCAACAGCGCTTGTGTTTTGTTGTGCTGTAGCCTACACACACACACACACACACACAGGATGCGAGCAGGCTGTGCAGGCAGACTCGCTGCACTATTTGAAAATAATTTAAACAGATTCCTGCTCCCTCCTCCCTTCCCTTCCTCCCTCCATTCCTCGTCTTTTATTATTCTCCGTCCAATATTTATTCAAGACATGATTATAAACATCTGCCCTGGGTAGCTGTTTCATCTGCACAGGAGCCAAAAGGCCTGGAAATTTCACACACGGCCGCCAACGTGACCCCGGCTCCAACAGAGCACATGGCTTTTTTTTTTTTTAAATCCTTCTCTCCTCCCTGTTTCTATTTTTTTCCACTCCTTCTCCTGCTCACTGCTTTGCTTCCTGTCTGTGACTTCTAAAAAGCACTGGAGGCCAGGGTTAATGGCCTTTCCAATCTCTGTGATAAGAATTCATTTTGTTCTATTACCAGCAGTTATCGGAGGAGGCTGCAGCATCACTTCAGCTGAGGGTTCAATCAATGGGAGGACCTAATGAAGTAACCAGCTGTAGCTCCATTTCCCTGCTCAGCTCTATCACACAAATAAGACCTATCTGTCACCCGTCTGCTCTGGGAACCGAGAAACCAGCAGCCCAGCGTGGACGCACACACCTGAGCTCTCAGAAACACACCTTACTCTCAGAGCAGTCGGTGCGTTTCGTGCATTTCATAACCAAATCTGCCCACATCTGCCTGCTCCCATGTGCACTGTTTTATTGTTCTATTTACTAAAATAGCTTTTTTTTTTTTTAAATCCAAAACTGAAACAATTCCACGTTTATCTTTTTAAGAAACCATTAAATCTAATTACATCCGAGTACAAGTCAATCTAAAAAAGTTAATTACCCTCCTCTTCAAAGGCTTGGAGTTTGGACCTTTCCTTCTTCTCAAAATTAAAAACGCTGTTTTGTTTTCCAGTGATACGACAGAAACCTGACTAATACAAACCACATGCTGAAATGTGCGGTTTGTTTTATATGGCATACAGTATTTTAAGAAAAAAGCAATATGTTATTAAATGATACTGTAATTATCTTTGTGTAGTCATTTTAATCACTACTTTCCAAACATATCGACACGTTCTGGATATTCGTTTCATCATAACGTCGTTGGCGATTGCTGTGCAGTTGTTCTGAAATAACGCACGGTGCTGTGCATCACTCTGGACAGGTCTAATATTTCATATTTCTCCATGTTTTTTTTTTTTTTTCCAGCTTCCTGAAATTATTTGAAGTCTGAGATGTTACACAATGCTTGCATCATCTTATATATTTCATACGCAACAAAATGGATTCCTATATGATTGAGGGCACCGATTGCAATCTTTTGAACAATCGCGAGCGTAATTGATTTAAACAGCAACGATCCAACATGTGAGACTGAATTAATTAGGATGTTTCTTATATTTTTATCTCATGGTGCTGTTGAATTCTCGATTCTGATTGGTCAGAAGGTGTTATGGTGTGATATTGATGCACTGGTTCGAATACGTTATCGTTTTAATCTGAACAGGTCATTCACAGGTACGGCGAATGCTCCGCATGGACAGAGACGTAACATAATATCTCACAGTTATTCCACGAAATCGAGTTGTACGTGAGCTGACCGGGGCTGTAAGCCGTGTACGACGAGATTGAGTAGAATAACTCTTTTATTCTATCCACATTCACTGGATTTTGAGAAACGGAGCATTTTTAATTTTTACTTTTTGCAAATTCGATTAAAAAAAAAAAAAACTTTATACAAAACATTCAACAAAATCATTTCCGCTTAGAATGTAAACAAACCGGCGAAATGACG
>JANZLB010000011.1:4186746-4198790 GCA_026167865.1 Notarius quadriscutis
CAGCTGGGATAGGCTCCAGCTTGCCTGCGACCCTGTAGAACAGGATAAAGCGGCTAGAGACGATGAGATGAGATGAGTTATACCACTCGACGCCAGCCAATATTATTTAAATACAGAACTGAGAATGAGCGTTGAATATGGTTTACGATATTGCATGGTTGTCGTAAAACTTCAGCGCCAGCGAGCGACCGTGACAATTTGTAAACAAATATGGCCGCCAGGTTTGCTTCATTAAACACGGAAGATTTTGAGAGAATTTTGAAAGAGAAAGACGTGGGAATGTGTATGTATGTATAATAATAATAATAATAATAATAATAATAATATTGGCTGGCTTTTTTTCATGGTCTATCAGATATATACCACTCGACGCCAGTCGATATTATTTAAATATATAGAAATGAGAATGAGCGTTGAATATGGTTTACGATATTGCACGGTTGTCAAGCCAGCATGACGTCACACGTTGGAGACGTAACACTTCCACGCTAGCGAGCGACCGTGACAATTTGTAAACAAACATGGCCGCCAGGTTTGCTTCATTAAACATGGAAGATTTTGAGAGAATTTTGAAAGAGAAAGATGCGTTGAACACCTGAAAGGAATGTGTATGTACAATAATGATAATATTGCCTGGCTTTTTTCGTAGTCTATTCGATATATTCCATTCAGCTACATGTCTTCGACTCGTTCCGTATCATGCTAGCTGAATGGATAGACCACTCGACGCCAGCCAATATTATTTAAATATTCTATTAAGAAAGTGTCTTTGACTAAATTTCTCCGAATTCGTTGAAGGAACAGTGTCGTTATGCGGTGTAAATAAAATTCTATTTTGGTGTTTTTGCCGTGGTCCCGCAGGCTACTGCGGCAGGAAGCAAATGCAGTACAGTTCGGATTTTCTTTCCTTGACTTTATATATGCTCACACACAGATGAGAAGCACATCACATCACATCGTCCCATTAATGTGTGTTGTTGCCCTACAGCTGCTATGTAAATGGTGCTCAGTCCAGTGCTGCTAAATTGTCCTGGTTTTGAAAAGCTCCCGAAGCATGATCACTCAGAAATGAAAAGCTTTCAGAGCTGCAGCATTTAAAGTCTCGTTCATCTCTGAAGTCAGCCCCGGCCCCTTTGTCTATAACCATAAGCGCGAGCCAAACAAAGGCGTCCTCTTCTTTCTCCTGTTCTAATATGGCGGGCTGGTAGGGGGGACTGTGACGGCTGAGGACGGAATGTAAAGGGTGGAGGGGGCGCTTCGAAACAATTACCTCCATAAGATCTCATCTCCACTCGCATAGACACTGTCAAACGGAGACGCAACCAAAGCCCTGCGCTGAGCCAGAGAAATGGATCTCTTCTTCTACAGACCATACAATTACGGTACACATCTCATGACAAGCCAAACTCTCTCAACGAACATCAGCAAGCAGATGAAATATTTATACAGGAACAGTTCGGGACAGAATGTTCCATAGAAATGAAAAGGAAAGATATTTCATCTTTGGAGTCATTATTTGTTCGGGTCCAGTCTCATTTCTGATGAGTCACGAGGTCCTGTAATCTTCTATCACAGCAGATCGGACAATAGTTTTTATTCTATTCACATTCACTGGATATGAGCAGTCGCGCGCTCTGATTGGCTACTCTACTACTAGGATATCAGCTCATATACCGCGGCGCGTGTTGCTGAACCAACCGAGGACGAAATAAAAACTCTGCTCGAAGACAAGACAAAACCCCCAAGAAATACACAAAAGCAACAAATACGGAATAAAAGTATTTGATAAGAACGTGTCTTTTTATTTTTCAAGAATTATCTCATTTTTCACAAATTGCGACTGTCATTCCGCCGGTTTGTTTGCATCCTAAGCGGAAATTATTTTGTTGGAGGTTTTGTATGATTTACCGAATTTGCAAAAAAAAAAAAAAAATTGACGTTTTTCTCAAAATCCAGTGAATGTGGATAGAATAAAAGAGTTATTCCGCTCAATCTCGCCGTACACGGCTTATCGCTGACTCAGCGCTACGCTCGTATACGACTCGATTTCGTGGAATAACTGTTAAATACTAAGCGGCTAAAGAGGTTAAAGCGGCGTTTCTCAACCTTTTTTCAGTCACGGCGCCCTTCAGACGTATGCAAATTCTCAAGGCACCCCTATATAAAATATACGCAGTCACGCTGATCCCGGCAGAGACGTTGTGACAATTCATTTTATTTATTTCAACGTTAGAATATATAATTTTTTGACGGCACCCCTGACGAAGCCAGACGCCAGGACCCCAGGTTGAGAAAGGCTGGGTTAAAGTGCGAATATTCGTGGAGGCTTCCGTAACAAGACGTTGAGATTTACAGAAGGAGCCTCCAGTTTTAGTGCCTTGTTTTTGTCTTCTCTTGTTGTCGTTTCTCCGTAACATGACTCGCTGTATTTTTTGTCTTGTTAACTTCAAGAGAAACAAGCAAGGCAAATTGATGTGGTGTACGACGAATAAAACACATCAGAACATGCTGTTATCGGAAACTCATTAACAGTCAGAGTGACTGTTTCATCACACCGCATTTACTGACGATGAGAAATCTTTTTATTATTTACGTTGCACCTCGACTCTCGAGGTCAAGAGTTCTCAGACTAAACAGCACATCAGGCGTCAGAAGAAAGCAGATTTTGGCACAGCACGCTACGTTTTACATGTTTTTTTTATGGGCGGGACTTTATATAGCACATGTGTGTTAAAAGTGAGTGTGCGGAGGCCACATGCACCGAGCTTAGATTACTGTGATTTACAAATGGGGAACTCCACTTCAAAAACATGTTTAACCACATCACCCCCCCCCTCTCCTTTCCAAATTCTCAGCTTCATGATGTTTACCTTGTGTAAATGATGAGTCTTGTGGGTCACGGGCCGGGCGAATTACGCTCGCTCTGGGAGATCTGGCAACGTGGTTCTGAGGACGCCTGCGCTCGCGGTCGCTCTTTAGAAGAGAATATTACCGTATACCCAGGGAGCTGAGTGAGAGCTAGTGCTCTGGCCTAGTTGCTCTCGTTTGGCTAATTTAGCACACAGGACTGGAGACATCACATTCATTATCACACTCTGCTGCAGACTGAAATTAGAAGGCTGTCTGGACCGGGTACCCGACGATCGGAAGAAGACAAAGAGGAAGATGAACTTCATTTCATGAACGTGAAGAGATTTTATGACTCCTTTCAAGTCGTAACAAAGGTCCTTTATCTGTGTCTATCACTCTAATGGAATTCATGCCGGAGGTGTAAAGAATAAAAAAAAACGGACTGTGTTTATTGCAATTGTTTCTCTGTGCAATAAAACACAATTCCACCTTAATTAGGCTGTAAAAACAAGATTTCAAACTCACATGTACTGTACATACTGTATATAAAGTAAACGTCGCTGTAACGGCTTTATAACGAGTTGGCACAGTACCACGAAGCTGCTTTGAGGAGAAATAAATATATAGGTCAGCGTTTAAATGAATCTTTTTTTTGTTCCTCCTATATGAAACTGACTAATGATCAGAAAGTGCTAAACTCAGGAGTTATATATGCGCGCAGGCCCTACAAACGCCTTTAACACCCAGCTGTAATTCTGCGCAGGCCAAAATGTTGCTTACTCCAGGACCTCGTGCTGGAGCGCAGCCACAAATTACTGCCATCAGCCACAGGCAGTCGGCCCAGTCAGTCGTTCAACAGCCCGGGCGCCAGCCGCATCTTTCCCCTTCCAGGCACGTCGAAGGTAGCTTATTATTGATTGCTTATGATTGAATACATTTAAATTTATTCATTTGGCAGGACGGCAGAATTGGATTAATGTGTTGTATTTATTGTATTAAAACCGTTGCACCTCCTTGGCGAGCTTCGCTTGGTTTGAAAGCACTTCAAACACCGGGATTACGGGGTTAAACTACCTGAAAAATCGCCCTCCTACTTCAAGCTGGAGCAATAATAAAAAATAAAAAAAAAGAAGAAGAAGAAGAAGAAGAAGAAGATGAACGCCACCCCTGTTGCCCTTTGTTCAGGGTTCTGACTGATTAGAGCTGCGCTCTCTTGGCTCGAGCCTTTGGGAACATTTGTGTGGAATCAAAACATTTCACTGTAACAGCGGTAGCCATATGAGAGTCTGTCTTGGATTGCGTGAGCAAAAGCAACACGTGAGGAAGTCTTCTGTTTGACAAATAAATTCTCGACAAGTCTACAGGTTTATTTGTGACGCATTCACAACCGTCTCGAACCGGGGGGGAAAAAAAAAAAAAACTCATTCGCCAGCGTTTAAGGAAGTGAATTGTAAATAAAATGTGTTCTAGGAGTCTGCGAAAGAGTAAGTAAATAATACTGTTGTTCCAAAAAAAAAAAAAAAAGTAGGGCGTCCAAGATCCATGGAAATACGCTTTAGAGAAATTCTTGTGTAAAATGACTTTGTGGTGAGAAAATACAGAAAAGAAAGAAATTGCAGATTTATTGGTGGAAATTTTAAATGATTTCAAGAAAGGATAAGGCAGAGGAAAGAATGAAAGAGAGAGAGAGAGAGTGTTTGCACAGAAAGTAGGCTGTCTTGCTAAATTCACAATAATGATTTATCTAACTGGACTTTACTGCTGCACCCAAACCTCGGTGCACCTTTGATCCAGCTATAATTAAAACCAAACGTACAAGTCTCATTTATTTCCAATACAGGGTAGTTATAAAAGTGTAGTTTCACATGTGGTTCTCGGTTGAAGACCATCTGGTTCTGGAGTTCGTATATAAACAGGACACTTCGGAGAACAGAGATTAATTCAGCTTTGGAATGCCATTCAAAATGTGTTAGCTGGTTTTTTTTTCCCAGTCAGGTCAAGCAAAGCAAAAACAAGGTGAGCGCTTTTCTCATTTCATAGAAGGATCATTAACATAGGAATTGTTATATAATGAGCCCTGACTTGCTCTTATGTTTTAAATTATAGATTCCCCCCCCCAATAAAACTATTAATCTTTTTTTTTTTTTTCTTCTCTTTCTCCTCCAAACGTTTTACAGTCCTGTTACACTTATTAGCTGCTGGCAGTCTTGAAACTTTTAAATGAAAGCCAAATTGCTTTGGTCATGAGAAAGGAAATTAAAGCTCACTCTAGGGGGAAGAATTTCACTCAGAGATCCTCCGAAGGTAGAGTTTCATAACCTCCTGCGTGCCTGCTAAAGATGTCACCGCATGCAGGACGGTGCGTGTTACTGATATAAAAAGAAGGGCTCTAATAGGAACAGCATGTTCATTTTGGGGAGATTAGGCGGAGCAGAAGTGCTCCGGGTCTGACGGAGAGCAGAAAAAAAAAAGAGGAGGAGGAGGAAGAGGAGGAAGGCTGGCAGGAGTGGGGGTGGAGAAATAGAAATGGTGCACTTACCGGTCTCGGCTTGAGGGCAGTCCTTGATGAAGAAGATCTCGGCGAGGTTGTCCTCCTCCAGTGGCAGACCTTGCTGGTGTAGCTGCAGCTTCCTCAGTCCTTCGTTCTGCTGGTGCTTGAGCGAGCGTTGGTGTTGCACCAGGTTCAGCTTGGCTTTGCTTGAGTAGTCACACAGTGCGCAGTAGAAGGAGCACGAGTCCGAGCTGCACGCGTTCTCCTGTTTTTGCAAGTGCTGCAAGCGGGGAGGGGAATTAAAAAAAAAAAAAACAGATGGAGGAAGGAAAAGAGAAGGACAGAGTTAAAAAGGCGCTATGCATGGAATCGCATGGAATTACAGAAGCTGTTTGTCTCGTTGGCCGGAGGAGCACCTACACGAACCAGATACTTCCCTTTCCCTTAATAATCTCCCTGACATGAAATGCATTCCTTCCATCTTTGTGCAAACATAAATACTGATAACAAAGAGAGATTGTAAAAGTTCCCTCTGTGCTTCACAGAGGCCGTCTGATGAAGAAAGACAGACCGACAGCTAGCAAAGTGGGAAACAGAGACAGAGAGAAAGGGGGAAGGAAGGAGAGAAACAGAGGTTCGTGTATATCTGTCTGACATCACATAATCCAGGACACAGGAGTAATTCAGAACGACAAAAAAGTCCAGCTTAACTTTAGGTCTGGCCTGTGCAACTTTGGGCGGGAGATGAAAGGAGATGGGATCTGGTGGGGGTAATGTACTATCTGAGAGGAGATAAAGAGACGAAAACAAATCTACACAGCAAGTCTATAAAACTACCACAGGCCTGCTTTGCCAAGCAAGATGAAAGAGAACGGGGCAGAAATGTTGATGACTCCACACTTTTACTAATACGCACGTCTACAAATTCATTACAGGAACCTCAAACATGTCAAAATGTAGGAAGTCATTTGCTTAATGTTTTTAGAAATGGCCCGAGTTATTCCACGATCGGGGTTCCACTTGTGTCCAAATGATATAACGCGTTACAAATACATACGTAAAGCATTTATAAAATCTACAGAATAAAAACAAAACAACAACAATATTTCTGTCTTTCCCATCCCACCTTCAGATATAATCATAAGAACACTTCTAAATCATATTATTTTTGCAAGAAAGTCTTGAAATCTCCATTTCCACAACTCGTCTGTTCTCGGTACTTTCTAGATTCACCTGTACTGTTTGGAATACGTTCAAGAGAAACTTGCATCATCGGAGTTTCTTAAAGATCACAGGAAGAAGAAAATTACAGATGGAGAGTAAATTATTAATTCAAGGCAAATAAAATTCACCTAAATTATTCGGACATCCATAATGCCCTTGCTCCATGAGTATGGATGATAGCTAAACACATTTTGCGCGTTTGCTAATTCTGAGCTAAAAACGCAACCCGGTTACTTTTACATTTACGAACAAAATGAAGCCTGTCAGCGAAGAAATCTCATCAATATATATTACTAGGAACCTTTTTTTTTCTTTCCACACACACTTTGTTATAGATTTCTATTTTACGATTTCGACATTACCGAGTCGGTACAAAAACATTTCAGAGTCCAAACGTTCGTTTTCCAGCACAAAATTAAATGTTCGACACGAAAGAAAGTGTGTATCTGAGCAGCGTATTCCATAAGAGAGCGCTTTTCAGATTAAAAAAGAAAGCGTAATGAAGGCTGCTGGGTTTTGGTGCAAAATGAAGACGCGAGTGTGACCGTCAAAGAGTCCAGAAGAACCGTGGCTGGTTCTGGAAGACGCTCGGTAAAACCTCCGGCTCATTTCGGCATTACTGGGATTACTTTTGTTTTCTTGAAAGCAAAGGGTCGTTTCGCACCAAATATCGACTTTGTGTCATTTATTCCGGCTTACTGATTCCTGTTTATAGTATTTTTCAATGTTGAAACATTTTCATTTCATTGTTTTTAAGCCATTTTTTGGTCGACGGCATTTCTTTACACGTGCCTAAAGCGTTTGGTTATGGTTAAACGTATTTTTTTTTCGAGTCAATGTTTTTTTGAAATAATTTTTTCAGCGTTCAATGGCAATTGTGGATTTACTGAACTGAGATAACTGCGAGCAAGTTAGCTTGCATGTATTTGAAGTCTGTATGCTAGCTCATGCTAAATGTACAGCATGAGCACCGTATTAGCAGGCTGCTAAACCTAAGTGGCCTCTTCCCACCCCCCCTTTCACAACGCCCATGCTCCCTCAGGCCCCCCTATGTGTGTGTGTTTGTGTACACTAACCCACAAGACCTCGGTCACCGCCATATTGCTGACGTTTAAGAACTGGGCTCACCAGGGCAAGCCACGCACTCACTCACTCACTCACACACACACACACCAACAATGTGCACTTGGGTTTCATAAAAGCTAAGAGGAAATCCTGTGCCACTTTCTCATGCTAATTCAGCTACTGTTTACAGCTATTAGCCTGCAGCTCAGCGCCTCATTTCTCTCTCCATTATGGCGTCCGGTGGGTCATCTGGTTAGAGTAAACGGAACGGCCTCCCTCCTCACTCAACCTCTCGTACAAGACTAATGGGATTCTTCTCTTTAAGCGTCAACACACACACACACACACACACGAAAACACACAGGTAGCTCGGACTTCCTAAGCTTGTTAATTTAGACAAGGGTCTCAAGTGGGAGACTGAACACAGAGGGGGAGAGGTAGCGCAAAAAAAAAAAAAGCGTAGGAGTATTTAAAACCTGAGCTTTGTGTGCACAGTCCGAACTGTCCAACACTGCACATTGTTCTATGCAGCCCCGATGTGTGGCGGCCGGCGGGGTTCCTGCATTCACGACTGCCTGCCAATTGTGGGCCTTTAATTTAGGCTGAAGTTTTGCATTAAAATTGTGCAGAGTTGCACCATGCAAGGCTGAGGCTTTCACGCAGAATGGTAACCCTGCCACCCACCTACATCACGACACACACACACACACACACATATATATATATACAAAACACACCCTTACTTACCCCCCACCCGAACAGACGCCCATCCCCCAGCGCTATTCCCCAGGCAAGCCAAGCATATCAAGTGTGCCTACAGTACTCGCAGGCTAATGAACAATGCACAAAAACAAAAGCGAGAGCGAGGCCTCCATTATCTGATCTTCCGCTGGAACACAAAACGGGCCTTCTCTCAAACCAGGAGGAAGTGCCAGCCAGCCTGCAGGTGTGAGCTCCCTAAAAGAAAAGCCTTTGACTAAATAGATTCTTTGACTGTCAGAGCTTAGAGTCATGGCACCAGTGGTAACACACATCTTTTTTTTCCCCTCTTTTTAAAAACTTGCTAGTATTTTCTCACGGGTCTGCTGGACTGCTCTCCGTGCGGGGGTTCTACACGGCCATTGAAATGTCCTAAGTTTTAATTAAGTTGAAGTTGCCACAAGAAAGCTTTTTTGGCCCAGATTCAGGATCATTAATTACGCCTATCTTTGTTTCTTTTCTGAAAGCCGAGGCCCCTCCCCGGGCGACTAACCCCGGAGGTTACTTGTTTCGGCCTCCCTGTGTGTCTCGAACCTTAAAACAGAGTCGGAGCAGGCACATAAAGCTTTCGCAAAAGCTTCTCACTTAACATTACGAGCTCTCCTGAAGTCACGAATCCACACAAGTCGATGTCGTGTTTGAAGAAATAATACAAACTGCATCGAGGAAAAATGTAGGATTTCGCACGTAACGTTGTTAATGCTCTGATGAAACCTCACTTGATACATCAATTTTGGTCAAATGCAATACTCCTCTCTGCGTTGTCTCGGGACAACCTTTGAATGATTAATTGATTCTCAATCGCACAAAGAGCGCCCGGAGAAATTCCAGTTCACAACCGTTTCTGAGAAAACAGCAAAATAATTTCCGAGCCATATTACAATTAATAACTCTCGCTGATAAACAACCATTAGCTCGGGGTTTGTTAGCTGGCTGTTGTATGAGGTACACTCATCCTCCTGTCACCGTATTTTACCCCACTTTAGCAGCCTCAATTACTGGGCAATATAAAGTAGATTTGCATCGCATGTGAACGGGGTCGACCACAGATCTTAAATTATTCTTGCGCACGGTTATTGCCGAGTATCCGTTTTCATGGTCCTAATAAAACACAATACAACCGGACTTGTCAAATGGTTTAAGTATCACACAGAAACAAACTGTCTACAATTTTAGAAAACATTAATATATTCGAGTATATTCTAAATCAGCAAATTCCTGGTTGTTTTCTTAAGGCCTATATTGAAATATGGTATTTTTCTTTTCCCTTTTATAGAACTCTTTGGCATGCACCCAAGGTGATTTGAACCTCAAACCCGGAGATTTCTGATTTATGAGGTTTAAACTTACCAGGCTTGGGGAACGGTTATATGCAGCCTGCAAAAATCAAAATGTTTGTGGCATCGTGTAACATATTCTACCCTCCTCAACCAACATCCAGCACACTCCCTAAATGTCAGGAAACCGCTGGCAAAAGAGCGGAGTCCTATTTATAAAAGAATTCAGCCGAACCTTATTGAGGAGGTGTGTTAAGAGTGCCAGAAGAACAAAAGCAGAAAACGACGCCAGCAGATAAATCTTTTCAAAAAGCCTTTTCTCGAGCACTTGGGGGAATAAGCAGAACTCTGAAATCAGTCCAAGGGTTGTTGGTGGCAAAAAGGCTCATCAAGGACAATATGGGGCACACTTGTGTCTTTGATGGATAATTGTTCCGGATTAGCATTTGGCAAACAACCAAGAGCTGGAACTCATCGGGGACCAATCATTTTCGCTAACGCCTCGTCTCTGGGCATCCCTCATCATGCCAGCATGCCAGGGGGACAGACGCGGGGATTCCCAAAGCGGGTGGTCCGAGGGGCGTACCCCTCTCCCTCGGCCTAATCAGGCATCCGTCTGACAGCGCAGAGGGGGAACGCAGCACACTACCAGGCTGCCAAAACAATGCAAATCAAGGCACCAGGGACCCCTCTTCACCTGTCAAACGGAGCCCCAATTCCCATGGAGCGTGTTTATTCACTCCCCCTGCAACCTGACAAGGGGACTTATTTATTTATGCCAACTTCAATGATTACAAAACACCTCCTCTCGCCCCTTCGTGTTCGGCCTGTCTCCCGACGACAGTAGGAGTTTCCGCTGTGACAAACCAGACTCATTAGCAGCGTTCGGAAACAAGGTGAGTTTTGCGCTGGTGTTAATTCAGCCAGTTCTGACTCGCTCTCACAGAAAGGGAAGGAAAGAGGGAATCGGTTCATCCCTAACCAAGGACAAATTAGAGCATTCTGTACAAACATGCCTTTTTTTTCCTGTCATTAACCATAAAGAACACGCCTAATGAACACGTACCTAAAATAAGCTGTGGCATAATTGCCCTGGAGCCACGTAACCACCGCAACTATTTCCTAATAACATGGTGTGGTGAAATGAAAACTGTATCTGTATCTAAATACATCAGCATTTTCTGCCTTCACACTTTCCTTTATCCCCTAAAGATCCCCTTTGAGAAGGAGTGGTGTTACGCTACGACCCTGCAAGTCAGGGGAAAAAAAAGGACAAGCAACAAAAGCTGGTTCTGTTCCTCAAAGCATTTTAAACACATACCAGCCTCACTTGGATGCCAGCCAGATATACCATTCCATCAATACTGACACCCCGCAAACACATGTTACCAGTAAGCGCCTGAAGAAATAAATGAAATGCTATATCATAGATGCTGTTGGCAATCTGACCGAGATTCTTGCGCGAGAGGTATGCCTGCCCCTGCATTCCATTTCCCAGCTCTTTCACAAGGCCACTGTCTTCTCTGCAGAAAGCATGCAGCGGCTCTGAAAAAGCGCCTCGTTCGGCCCCTTGCTCTCCCCCTGCCTATACAAATCCGAAGGAATGTATCAAAGGGCTCCAAATTGCCTGTGCTATTTATTTTTTTCCTTTGCAAAATCCATCAGGGATGTCACATGTAATTGTGGCTTTGGGTAGTCAGGCCAAAGCAGGGCCTTATTGGTGAGCAGCTTAGAGGTCATGTAACAATAATAATCATCCTCCCAAATGGAGGCCAAAAAGAGTAAGTAAATTAGCACAATGAGTCGTTCTGTGGCATGAGACTTCTCAACAGGAGTGATACAGGAGTCCAGAATACGCCCACTGGTCTCTCAGAAGATGACCAGTCCATAACTATATCCATCAACATGTTATTTACTAAGTAGTCCAGGTTTTGGGCTCGGTATGAGCTAATGTACAAGGCTAATCCAGAACAGAGGCGGACAGGACGATTGTAAAACGCTTTCACGAGGCGAACAGAGGAAGCCATGATGAAATAGATCTTCCTAGCAACCTTTCACAGCTGATTTTTCCATCTCATATTATATTATATTATATTATATTATATTATATTATATTATATTATATTATATGAACACGAGTGTTTTACTGGGAAATACACCGCTCGTATTTTTCATACGAGTTCCATCCGGGACATGGAGAACCCAAACTGTGGCATAAATCTCTATCTGTCACTCGTGATGAAATTGATGAATTCATCTCATCTCATTATCTATAGCCGCTTTATCCTGTTCTACAGGGTCGCTGGAGCCTATCCCAGCTGACTACGGGCGAAAGGAAAGGCGGGGTACACCCTGGACAAGTCGCCAGGTCATCACAG
>JANZLB010000011.1:4210306-4212806 GCA_026167865.1 Notarius quadriscutis
AGAATTAGTGCAGCCCTTATTAAAAAAAAAAAAAGAGAGAGAGAGAGGGGGTGGAAAAAAAAAAAAAAAGTTTTAAAACTGCTAAGGATTTCAAAACATTCCCATGGACAGGATTTTTAATGCCAGGCCTCAAAATTCCGCATGCGATTCTTTCAGGGCTTCATTTGGCTCATGCTGACTTCACTCGTCAGAGGATTTGCTCTTTGTTGCTCAGTTACTAACGCCACATCACTAACACTGAGTGAATGCATGAAGAAAGTGAGTCTTCCTTCTCTCTCTCTCTCTCTCTCTCGCTCGCTCTTTTTTTTATGGTGCAGGCTTATGGTTAAATGAATATTCTTGGAAAGGCCTCTTTGTGTATTTCTCTTTTTCGGTGTACCCTGTTAAAAGGCCCCTCAGAGACGCTTTCGTTCTGAGGCAGGGTAATAAAATCGTATTTCATTATTACGATTACAGACCTGCCAATTCTGTGCGCAGTCTAGCCATTGTCAGTCGCTAAATTAACTTTTTCTAAATATACAGCCAAAGGGGGTTTGGCTTATGCACGCACGTTGCCAAAAGTGACTAAGGCTGGTCGATAGATCCTCATTACGTTAATATGGTTTATCCAGAGAAATCCACTAATGAGTCTGGGATGCGGTGTAGGTCTATGATTTCAGGATATCAGTATTATTGTTTCAGGCAATCGCACCAGGCCAGTAAGTCAACACCCAAAAGCACTTAAGCACAGGATGATACTACAATGGCCTCGGTCTTAAGCATGTGTGCTGTGGATCGTCTCGTCTATCTCGTATTTTGCCAGGAGAATACTCTCGTACAGCTTTTCAAAACACAACCAGCATCCACTGACATCCAGGGAGACTTTTCAGCGCACCTAGTCATCTTCGCTCGCTCCGAGGTGACACGGCAGATTTTTATTTTGGCAAAATACGGATTCGGAGAACCAAACACCAGCCCGGCTCGCTGTGCCAGATTGATATTTCTGACATGAAACTCAATTAAGTTTGATTTTCGAAAGCCATCATGTAAATAGGCTGACTGGTATGTCCCTGGCCTGGGGCGTCTTTACAGGAAAGGGAGAGGGAAGACTGGGAAAGAGTGATGGTAGAGGGGTAAATCAAATTTACAGCTCGCTTAATGACATTTGACATCATAAAAACAAAGGTGCTGGAAAACAAATAGCCCGTATTTACCTGCGCTTGACCACAGGCACTGAATCAGCGCTCTGTCTCAGGCCACTGCGCTAGCCACTGTCCATTTACCTCAGCTGCATTATGAGGTGTAATGGAGAAGGATAATGTACATACTCTGGTTTACATTTAGCAAATCAGCCTACGGCGTCGAGTGTGGGTCGGCTGGAGCATGCGCACACTCGCACAGGAACTCACTCAGTGCACACAGAGATTAGAAAGATATCACATCAGGAAAGCTCGGAGTGAAAAGGCTCTGACCTTATAGAGCTTGAGCGCTGCCTCGTGCCTCTGGTTGGTGGTGTGTAGCCGCAGCTTCTCTACGCTGTTGCTGTAGTAGTCGCAGGCGTTGCACTTCAGGTGCACAGGATTGCCGATGGCGATGCACTTGAGGCGCCACTGATTGGCCTTGCCTCCTTCTTTGATATGGGCCACCAGCTGGTACTTCTGCATGTGCTTATCAGTCTTACAGTGGAGCTGGAAGTTGGCCTTGAGCTGCGTGTTGTAGTTGCACAGCTTGCACTGGTACACGTCGCCCATCACGGCCCTCCACTCGTCTTCCGGGAGCAGGCGCTCGGCCGCCACGTGGGCGTTCAGAGTCTCCAGGCTGTCCGTGGTGAATTTGTTGCACACGGCACACTGGAAAAGTTTCAGCAGCGGGTCACTGATGCAAGGCGACAGCTCTCCGGCAGAGAGGATGGACAAGTCCTCAGCCATTAACTGACCGCTTGCGAGACGCAGCTCTGACGGTAGCTCGTTATTTACTGCAGGGAAGGACAGAGGGGGAGACGTGGACAAAGGTAGATGTTTTTAGTGAAACTGGAGTAGGGCACCCACACAAAAGGATTTGCTAAAATAAAACCTTGGTGAGGAGTAGTGGACTGTATAAAGCCTTAACTATGAAAAGCCGTAATAGGATTGAATCAGGATCAATTACAATCATCCCTTTCAACTTCATCCCCCCCCATCAGATAGCTTTAATTACTCCTACTGGGCATGTCATTCCTGAGTATGTACTGGTTTTTTTTTTTTTTTTCTACCTTAGACATGAAAGTTGATCAATAAATAAGAGAATCTGCCATAATAAGCCCTGAACATAAAGCAGATCATCTTATACGCGTCTAATTGTACATTTCTTTGATCCATTCACAAGCTGAATTCATCATTTCTCCGTATGCTACAAAGAAAATTAAATAATTGGACCTTTTTGTAGACCGCATGTAGCAATCTGCTCGACTTAAAATGTGTGTGCTCTCTTTTGGAATAAAGGACAAAGAATTTACAGAAACAATGGACTGTGACGGTCTAAT
>JANZLB010000011.1:4217806-4250045 GCA_026167865.1 Notarius quadriscutis
TTGTAAAAAATAAAAATAAAAATGCTCTGTGAATAGTTATTCCACTCAATCTGGTCGTACACGGCTGATAGACAACTCGGAGCTACGCGCCTCGTCGGCTATCAGCTCATGTACGACCCGATTTTGTGGAATAACCGTTCATTCTTTATTTTATATTCATCGTTATTATATATTATGACGCATTATTTTATTTTCTCCCTCTATGATGACTAAAAACATGACAACTCAAGAAGCCGCTGCTGTCAGGCAGTCGATCTCTGAACCTCGCTGCGCGAGTTCAATCCACAATGACGATTTTTTCACCATAACTCGACACAAACGCCAAACAAAGACACAAAGGCGCAATCTAACCTGCCTACGACTATCAAATAACTCCCTTCTTTCATAACAGCCGCTTTTTAAAATCAAATTTTAAGCGGGTTCACAGATATTTTTCTTGAAAAAACAAACAAACAAAAAAAAACCCACACATGACTTCGACATGAGTGTGAAACAGTTTTTCCTCTACTTTAAAAAAAAAAAAAACTTTCTCACTCTTACTAAACCTACAAAGAGAAGGCTAGGGGGAAAAAAGTGCTCCTGAATACAAAGCCCTTTCCCTCGGAACAGAAAGGACTCTGAAAACAATGAGGACAGGTCTGCCTGCCTGCATGGAGAAACAGTTCCTGGTTTTCCCATTGGAACAAAGCAACGGCAAACAGTGTTTCTACCTCAGGTTTTTAATTAAGACTGTCCCGGCCCCCTTCTCGCCACGGTCCGTGGAGACGTGGCCCTGTGAAGTGATTAAAAAGAATGTGATCTGATCAAGAGAGAGGAATAATGGGGCAGGAATGCTCGCTTCGTCGCAGTGCTAAGTTCTTGGGAAAAGAGGGCCGAGGGACTCTTTTGGCTATTGTTTTTCTTCGCTGCCTCCCCCTCAGTCACCCTTTTCTTTTTTTTTTTTTTTGGGAACTCACCAAGAAGGACAGCAGGCATTTTTCTTTTCTTTTCTTTTTTACTTCTAAGCTGAGGATTTCACTTGCTCTTTTTCTCCACTCTCAGACATTACTTTTGAGTCGTTCGGTCTACGTAAATAGGTTAAAAAGTTCGAGCGTTTAACATGTGGAGGAAAAAAAGAAGAAGACGACAAAAATCTTTGAACTATATCAGGTTTAGTAAAGGTCACCCCCCCCCCGAGTCGTCTTCGGCTTTTTCCTTTCACAAAATCCTCTATCAAAATGTCATAGTGAGTTAGGCAAAGACAATACGGAGTCACGGCGTGAGCGGAGCTGTGAATAGGCCGTCGTAAGAGTAATTATACCTGTTTATTTGTTGCCAAGTTGATGAGAAATCCATCAAAGTGGTTTTATCTGAGCATCAACAGCCTCTATGGATTCTTATGACACACCGGGGTGGTGTTGACGGGGTTGATGAGGGGTTAATTCTTTCTTGTTGAAAGAATTCGTGTGTAAAAGTAAAAAAAACAGACATATTTGTGTATTTATTTATTTATTTTCCTGGAGCCTTTTCTCCAAGTCTGTTTGTGCCTTGAGGTGTAACAGTAGAAGCAGCCGGACTCCCTGGTGTCACAGATATATGTTTAAGGCCCTCATTTTCAATAGGCACCGTATCATTACCGCCGGGTGTGGTGCGATTCTGTGGTGGCACACGTGTAGCACGGGAATCTTTCCGTACAAATTACCTGTCCACAAAATGGCCTTTCGGAAATAAATTCCAACAACACGGATACAAACAAATCTGCAATCCTGCCTCGCGTAAAATGAAAACGCTCGGGAAAGCGCCTTAAATCCTTCACCGTATACGTATATAACATATGTTACTTGTTAATTCTGCTTAAGAAGACACTCAGAAGAGAGAAAGGAAAGGCTTGGAGTTGTGCTCCATTTGACGACCCCCTCACCCATTTGAAAACTTTTACCATGAGGGCCTGGTATCAAAGGGAAACATAATCTACATAGCTAATGTCTCTCTCCCCAAATTCAAAGCTGCAATTTTTCTTTGCCCAGCAATCTGGAAACACTCTGGAGTTAATTACGACAGATTCGAAATGAACCGCACAAACAAAGGCCAGTCTATGTCCAGACAATTATACTGCATTAACCGGCTTAGAGCTTCCTGCTGATGTTGCCCGGGTTCTTCTGCCTCGCCTGCACGGCCGCCATTAACGAGGGCCGGCGCACAAGAATGTGTGACGACCTCTCGTGACACGGCGCAAACTTTCAGCCCGAGTCGCCACAAAGGGGAGAAGGTAATTAAGTTTGAAAGAAAAGAGCCCTCGCAACAAACAATGGCGCTGTGTCTCTGGAAGAGCAAGGGAGGGAGGGAGGGAGGGAGGTGGACAGGGAAAGGGGTGAGAGAAAGAGAGAAAAAGAAAAAGAAGAAAAATCATTAACATTCACAGGAACTGTGAGGGGAAAAGAGAGAGAGAGAGTAGGGGCGAAAAGGGGAACGCTCGCCGGCACTTTTTCTGAGCAGGTTCTCAACTGGCCGTCCTCTTTAAGCCTTTCATTTCACCCCACATCTGGTTTTGCGTCTTTTCTTTCTGGTGCCCATGTGATGGCAAATCATCAGTTATGACCCACCTCCACATCCTCCTCCCTCTCTCTCTCGCTCTCTCTCTCTCAGGGCACCTAATGTGCAGATTTGTAAAGTGAACTCCAACACTTTGCATTTTTTTAACTTCAATTACGCTTAGGGAGCGGGTCGAGAGCTGGAATATATATATAAATATATATATAAAAAGTGTGTGCATCTGCTCGCCCTCCCACCTGAGACACATCAGCACTCTGTACTGTATATTCTGCAAAGAAAAAAAAATGGTTCAAATGCAAATCAGTGCATTATCCTACTTTTTTAACAGCCTCCTACCGCCTGTGAGGATTTGAGCTTAATTAGATGAGAGGATATGTTATTTGGAGAGTAAAGCACTTTAATGACATACACACGTGAGCACGCACACACACACACACACACACACACAGAGTGTCACGGAGGCTCATGTGAGAATGAATACGCACGCTTATTCTCAAAGGAGGCACTGAGGAAAATTAGCACTGGTTACTCTCGTATTCATCAGCTTGATGTTGAAATGGACTCGTGATGTCTTCACATATGTTTACTTTCTGCTTTGACAGGAAGAAGAAACACCTCATCTTTCTTTCTTTCTTTCTTTCTTTAGTGTGTGTGTTTTCCATGCTCGACAAGAAAGAATCTAATTGCAGCTTTGCCAGTCTCATGCTCCCTAATCACCCTCTCTTTGTCTAGTCCATGCAAAGCAGGATTAGAATTAAAATGATGACTGACTAATCCCTTGATTTCCCTGTGCTAAATAAATATTAATCTACTGGTCAATCGTGCCTTTGTAAAGCATGACATACAGTATATAGAATACGAAAGCGCTTATACCGGTTATGGAAATCATCTGCTTTACATGCACTGTGCGCCTTCGTCTTTTTAAGTGGAATTAATATTCGGTAACAACGCGGGATTATTTTGGAAGACGTGAATTAATCGGGTTTCGGATTAACTGAAACCTGAAATGAAGAGAAGTGTTTGTGGACTTCGCCAACTATGTACACTACAGACGTGCTGCTGTTGGACAGACCATGCAGATAACTGAGCAAACATGGACCATATGCCTGCCAGGGACACACACACACACACACACACACTTAAGCCTCACTCTCACTCTTTGTCCATTCAGCATCTCAAATAAGCACGCCGATATATTTTTTCTGATTTAATGATTTAAAAAAAAAACCCAGAATCTGTTCAATTGTTTATCCAGCTCCTCGTTCATCCCTCGATTCTCTGCTCTTCGAACGTCTCTTTTAAAGATGAGCACACAGCGCTGTTTTTTTTTTTTTTTAATTGCAGCTGCTTGTCTGATTCTGACCTTTCTGCACTGTCATTTTTCAACGAGAAACAATAAAGGTTTAAAGTTCAAGGCCCTTCGGTAGAGGCGGTGCTCTCTGACTCCCAGTCCTGTAATTATCTGGTATTATAAACATAATCACAGGCCAGGTATCCCTGCGTGCATTCCAGACCTGTTAGCTCGACGCAAATCTGACTATTCTGCACCAAAATACTTTTTAAAAAAAGCAACAACAACGCGTAAATAAAGTCGCTCCGTATCAACGCGATGGACGTGAGCCGACCTGGTGATATCTC
The DNA here is from genome assembly GCA_026167865.1 of Notarius quadriscutis. Classification (NCBI taxonomy): domain Eukaryota; kingdom Metazoa; phylum Chordata; class Actinopteri; order Siluriformes; family Ariidae; genus Notarius; species Notarius quadriscutis. The sequence goes on from JANZLB010000011.1 coordinate 4,221,977, forward strand.
TTGTTTGTGGAGCCAGAGAATTACTAATTAACTTAAAGTCTGGGCTTATATTTAATTAGAGAGCGCTCCAAATGAACTTTAGACCAAAGGCATTTGCTTTTTAAACAAACGTCGTACTGACAGCTGTTGCGAGTTTACCCTTTGCAAAAAAAAAAAAAAATGTTTTCAGTGCCATTTTGGGGTCGGTGCTTCGTTTGCCGAGAGCTCGAGTGTTCCGTTTGAAAATTGTACATTTTAATTGGATTCCACTCCAAACAAACAACTGTCATATGTAATTAGCATGGGCTTAGATTAGGACCGCAATATTCCATTATCAAATCAGCCCGAATGTCACGCAGCGTACCAACCCAACTGGCTCAGGACCAGTTGACTTCAACAAATCAGTCATGGTGTCCCATTTGCTTCCTAAAAGAGCCAGAAATAAACAACTCGCTATAAAATATAATTGCTTTTTTTTTTTTTTTTTACTTCTTCCACTAAGGTTTAATTTGTTAATTTAATGGTTTGCTTTAGGAAGGAGGGGGGGGGAAAGATTTGTCTGTGAGATGAAAAGGGCAAGGAGGATGAAAACTATTTGAGTCGCGGTAATGAAGAGCAACATTAAAAGAGCCGCTGATTTTTCGCCATCGGTGCCATTTGAAGGTCCGGTCTGGCCTGAAACGTTATCAGAGCATGGAAGGCCGCTGTGTTTTATGTGTCTCGGCTTTGTGAAAAGGCCTGAATAAGACGTTAGGGGGATTTTAAGGTCAATGAGAAGTTGGAAGGGAAAACAAAGCCTGCGTCAGCATAACCGCCGGTTAATTAAAGCAAAGAAAACACATTATTTCTAAAGTCCGGGAAGTTAATACACAGGATTTTTGTTTTGTGAAATGCCATGCAAGACATGTGACGTGAAAATCAAACGTCCGTATGTACAGTATACCGTAACGGCACATCTTTCTTCATTATGGCGTAGAAAATATACTTTACTCCAGTCCTTCGATCTCTTCTTCTAAATTTAACAGCCCTCTGCGCCGTGTTTTTTTTTTTTACATACGGCTTGATCTTCACAGGGGCCTCTGATTTGATTTTTTTATTAAGAACCACCCCGAGTGACCTCAATTCCCCCTAATGGCTTTTTCATACATTTCCGAGCATCTTTTCCTGTTACGGAGAACTTTCAGTACTCTCAGACAGCTTTACCACTGTCGCTGTGTGGATTATATCATCAGCGCAGCCGAAACTGGAATCGGGTCGTCATTCAGAACAATCCTCTCCGGCTCTGTTTTTATTTTCTGCCTGCGCTCTTTCACCAACCGTTCCATTTTGCCCAGACCTGCTGACCGACAGTGACACCTTCGCTCAAAAGTGTCCGGCTTTCAAGCAAATAATTAGAGATGATTCCAGTGCAGATGCCAGACTGCTGCAGCGAGACAGGATATGAGAAGTCTAACATTAAATAAATACTTCTGTGGAGACAGCATCTGCTTCTCCTGACCTCAGGCCTAAAAGACAAACAGCAGGCAGGGATCGTGTCTGGAAATCTGCTTGTTCCTCCATAAACACACACACATGTGGCATGGCCGTGCTAATATCCCCAGCTCATTGTCCTGAGCTAACTAAGCATCATGAATATTAATGAGGGCAGACTCTCACTTATTTGTTTACATGAGGCACGACTGGTCATCCATATTCAATTACGGTCTCGTTGCTCTTCTCAGAGGGAATAATCAGTGCACGATGCAGATGGGATCGCAGAAGAAGGTGCACGAACACGCGTTTGAATATTTCACATCTCTGGGAAATGCCATCTGCCCCGCAGGTCACTGAACTGCACCTCTTCAGACACGGGCAAAGGGCTTTGAACTTATTCAGAGCATCACGATATCCATAAAACAAACAGTGACAGGAATCTGTCGACGACAGCGAACAAGAGTGGACGGTCAGGCTTAAAATGTGGTTCGAGGATTTGAACAGGAAACCGTCCCAGAACAGAACAGAACAGAACAGAAGTTCGCCTAAATCTCGAAACCGAGGAAATGCAAAGATTGGTTTTTATGCTGAGATCCCACAATGTCGGCTGGAGTTTTCGGAAAATGACAATGATTTCCTCACCTCTGGTCCTTTCTACATGATCCAAACACACACACACACACACACACACACACAGATATATGTGTGTGTGTGTGTGTGTGTGTGTGCCAAGTATCCACTGAGCTGCTAGCATCCTCTGCTTTCAGGAGGCTTTGCTAATGAAAAAAAAAAAAAAACCCGCCATCCAGGCCATGCTTGGGTTGTCAACCCTGATTGGTCGAAGCAGGCCCGGCGCGCTCTCTGCCATGGCAGCACGGAGGGCGGTGCTCTCCGATTAAACGAGTGCAGCATCTCTCTCTCTTTCCTGAACCTCGCAGGATTTCATACACAGCTCTGGGCCAAATGATTAACATACATGGTCCATCATGTTGATCTCTGCGCATAATTCCCTTTTCAACCAGAATAAAGGCATGAATCTTGCATGCGCTATTTCCCCCCCCAACCCTTTTTCTTTCCCTCTTTTTTTTTTTAATATCCTGTATGACAGGCTTCATGCCAAGCATGAGAAGAAGAAGAAAAAAAAAAACCCCAGCTCCGAGACGAGACGTGGGGGCCGACAGAAAAAGTAATGCGATCCCTACTGGCCGAAGACCAAGAGCAACAAAAACATTTAGATAACCGTGTTCAATAATGAAAGTTTTCAGTGAGGACAGAAATTACATTTCCTCACGATAACAAGGCCTTCCCATAACAAGGCTCGCAAAAACGTCCAAAACGCCCGTGTCCTCATCACTCATGCTCGCTCGCACGTCGGGGGCCATCGGTAATTCTATTAGCTCCCTCTTTTACTGAGGCAGAGGCGTTTTAAGAGCATCCCTGCTACAGCGGACAAAGAGAGGGAGGACTCTCCTGCATATACAGCATTTGATTGGCAACAAGTCAACATCTGGTAAAGCGTGTCAGAGCGCCGGCTCGTCCAGTCAAGACATTAAAGCATGACCTGTCTCACTGAGAAGGGCCTCTTCAAAAATGCAGACGGAGTCCATCCTGCGTGGCGCGTTCCCCCTTTTCACAGGGCCGGGGTTAAACCGGGGGACGTCGCTACCCTTGAGCCGACTTCCGTCTCTCTGCTGGAAATATTAACGCTGGGGCAAGAAGAAATCACTTTTGCGAATGGCGTTTTCTATCGTCACGCTGATCTGATCTGATCTGATCTGAGATTCACGTTTCAGGTTCACGTCAGCGTGACGTCATCATCAAATCAGATATCGTGAAAATACTCAAAATGGACATGTCGCATTTTTCTTTTTTAGAAAACAGTACATCCTCGTGTTTTTATCAATAAAACACCTCGATGTGATTTAATACCTGCAATATTGAGTGCCTGGCCTTCCTATTGTGTCTAAACGCTGCTGCATAAAGCAGGCAGAGCCTTTATTTACTAGCGGAGAGTGGGGGCTATTACCATACATATTACTTCACGTAATGACAAAATCTGCAGGCATCTTGGGAGGCTCCTGGAATATGAAGCCGCGTGCTTGTTGTCTCGAGTCCTCGACAAACGCATCTTTAGGGAGAGCTGGCCCAGAAATAAAGAGAGAGGCAGGCAGCGTTTTCGCTCGCCTTTCATCTCAGTCACTCAGTCATCCATTCAGTGGGCCATTCAAAGCCACTGTGCATTATGCAAAAAAATGCTAATCCTTTTCCGATGCTTTCACACTTGTACAAACCCCCATTCCCCCCAGTGAAAAGCAATTATATCAGTTTACATTTCTGTCAAAAAACAGGATTAATGCAGGAGTACTAGCAATGCGGAGGGTATCCCCCGTACTAGCTAACGGAAACTAGAGATTATTCGAGACGCCATTCCCATTCTCTTCCCTCCACCTTCGGAAAAAAAAAAAAAAACAGACGAGAGGCTCTAAGAATGTTATTTAATTAGCCGAAGGGAAAAGAAAAGAGTTTTAGTTGCTGTGGAAACTCTTCCCTGACCTGACCTTCTCTTTGCCAAGGCCCGAGCAGAATGAGATCCAGTCTGGTCTTTTAATCAGAAACAAATTATGGAAGAATGTTGCCAGGTTGGATGATCCCATCTGCGGTCTCGTTGTCTCTGCACTCGTACATCAGGCGCCATAACAAACGAGACGAGGAAAGGAAAGAAGGAAGACCACCCCTTTTCCACCCCCGAGCAGAGATTTGCATATGCAAATTCCCGCACAAGGGAAGCGTGTGTAAACAAGTGTCATTGTGAGGCGGATTACTCTGTGATGTTTTTTTTTTTTTTCCCCTTCTTAAAGGCGGGGTGGCTGTATACAGGGCCATTAGTCAGCACAATTAACCCTGTCTCCGTAGAGACTAATGAAATTTTGCTATGGTATGACTTAAATTAGATAGCTGGTTATGCGTTTCCACAATCCGACTCCGAATCCATTATTTGCCTCAGGAACAATGAGGCGTTTGTGCTCGGCTGATCTGTGCCAGCTGAACAAACCCTCTGAGCTGACAATTTGCATATGTTAATATAATTAAGTGCTAATTACACGAAACTCGCATGCATTCACTCACACTTTCCGCAGGCGCTGCGGAGCTCGAACCTAATCCGAGCGTTTAACCCTTCAGACGGCCACCGAGCGAGGAAGAGGAAGGGATAGAGGGGGGCCTCGGCCTCGTCCGTAATGGCCTCGGGGCTGACACCAAACGGCCCCCGCTTAATACATTAAGCCAGCTCCTGACTTCTCAGCTTTCTCCAGAGCGGAGTGTGCTCTGCAGCCTCCTAACCGGACCAAATTCAATTGGGCCTGCAACAAAAGCCCCACAGTTCCTCCGCCAACAATGTGATAATTTTCTCAACGCTGTCCGTGGAATCGTCAGGACCGCAGACACACAAACCGAGAGACAACGGTGGTCTTTATTAAACATGCAGCGCGAGGCAAATCCACATCAAGCACAAACAAAATCACTCACTACTTTCTTGACGAGCCAGCGCTCAGCGACGAGTGCCGTGCTTTTTTCCCCCTTAAAATTAAAAATAAGTCATGTTTGATGTTCGATTTGACAGGTATAACTTAAACATGTCTCACACGCACTGACAAACATTTCCTTAGCAAAACAGACAAGGAAAAGATCCTCATAACATCACACCCAGATGTGAGACGGTATGCGGATTTTGAGATGGTAAAGGAAATCAAACAGCCGTGGTCAGATTAAAAGGGCCTTTGTCCTCATCTGTCTGGATTTCTTTTAGCAGGCTAAATTAAGCGAGTCTCTTCAAAAGGTGTAAGATGAGCCAAATGGGAGGAAAAAAAAAAAAAAATTGTTCTATCGCATCTGAAATTCATGCAGCTGTGCAGAATGTAGTCCAGATGGTGCAGGAGGAATGGAGAAAAAACAAACACCTGATGACGGACAGCGAAAGCTTAGAGGATCACGATAACGCTAGGGTTAAAGAAAACAGAAATAAACCTTTCAACTGCTCCACTGTACAGGACAGAGCGTAATGAATTTCCACAGACACAAATGCAATAACACATTGGGGTTTTTTTTTTGCCTGTGTGTGTGTGTGTGTGTGTGTGTGTTTTCAAAGCCTGAGGTTTCGAGTCATTGCTAAATGCTTAATATCATGCTAAAGCAAAACCTGTATTTTTTGCTGACGGCGTCTTAAAAGGCCTTTGAAGGAAAATATATACTACACACATTTCCCAAAGGAGGAAAAAAATATCAGTCGGGAATGGACATCTTTTGTTTATTCATGGAGCTTTCCGAAATATATGCATACGTTACATCTGTGTGTGTGTGTGTGTAGAGCTCCTGTTTAATTATTAGAGCAACGTTTTAGCGTTCGACCACATCTACGGTCACCGCTGAGCCTCTAAGCTAAACCGAGTGTGTTAACGCCACAAAGGCAGAGGCTGTCGAGCCCTGTGCACTGCCATGGGATTTCTAGTGTTGAACAGGCTGGTAGCAACCGTCGCTGCTGAGGGGGATTTTAAATCATCCGGCCTCTTCCATTAGACTCAAGACTTATTGAGGTGGAAATCGTAAAATATGAGGAAGGGAAATTTAATCTTTGAAATATTGATTTGCACATTAATATGGTATAGGCAGAAGGCAATCTGGCTTCATGGAAATGACACATTTTTCAACCCTGAGCCAATCGTTCCTCGGAAGCACACACAGGCCAGGCTATGGGTTTCATCTGAAATGCTCTCCGAGGTCCTTGTCTCACAAATATGCAGATTTTCAAGCGACAAAACAGCACTCTGAGCAAATCCACACGACACGTTAGTGCCACACAAAGCCGAAATTTCCGTCCAGCAAGCGATGAGAACAATGACGAGCATTTTCAGCAAATATTCTCTGAATGACATTTTGCATATGCGTTATGAAGGTTTATGGAAATGCAATACGATGTGACTGAATTTACATAATTAGCTCGTACTGCAAGAACAAAAATCTTAAAACGTCAGAGAGTTCAAGAAAGAACAAGGGAGAAGAAACCGTGCAGAGGGATTTATTTCATCAGGGCTAAATAGCAAAGATAGAATACAAACAAGAACATTTAGTAAATAGATCCAAAGCAAACCAGGATCACAAACAAATCTCAGGCTATGGAAGACAAAACATGCAGAATAAAAAGAGCTGAACGCAGGTCAAGATTTGTCTTTTAAATCGAGATGAATAATGTTAATCTTAAAGATTAGGCCACATCCATAAAGCAGTCCAGAAAGCAAAGCAGGAGCATTTTTGATCAAGTATAGAGAGCGCAAAACACACACACACACACACACACTCTCACACAGCCCGACTCCCGGCTCTCTGCCGCTTTTTATCCTGCGCTCTCTTGATCGATTCCGGCGTGTCACTGTCGCCCAGTTTCTTTCCAATCGGAGCTTAGAACCTCAAACTGGCCCGCAAGCAACCACACACACACACACACACACACACCATCCGTGGCTCTCTAAGCCCGGTCTCTTAAAGCACAGACACTAAAACTTAAAGCTGAGGACAAGCGCGCAATAACCAGAACGCGGAACCCGGGGATGGAGCCGAAAACAAAAAGAGAACAAATAGCCTTCCGTGGGAAAGAAAAAAAAAAAAAAAAAACACGGAAGCGGTGCTGATCAGGACTCGCGCGCGCGCGCAACAGACAGACAGATAGATAGATAGACAGACAGACAGACAGACAGTGAGAGAGAGAGAGAGACAGCGAGACGTCGCGCTCCAATTTGGATCTATAATTTCTCCGAATTGCCCTTTTTCTCATCATCATCATCATCATCATCATTATTATTATTATTATTGTTTGTGTGTGTCTTTTCTACAGGACACTGATCACAACAATGATCTGGAACTACATTTTCAGGACGCAGGAACACCCCGGGGACAGTCTGGAGTTGGTGGTTTCGGTCTCCTGCTCTAAGTCGGGTTCTCCCACATGGTGCAGCTGTGCGTTCACTGAACAAGCGGCAGTGAGATTCGATCGCAGCGCGCCGCCGCTTCTCCTTCTCCACACACACACACACACACACCGGCTGGAGGTCAGACTGGGATGAGATCACTGCGAGTTTTATAGAAAGCGCGTATTTAAGGCTTTAAAAAAGACAGAAAAGTTCCGTCGTGCCAGTGGAGGCTGCAGGATGTGTGTATCCGCTCTGAAACCGCGGGTTACAAACGCAACGCCGAACCAATACACAACGCACAAAACAAACAACAAGAAGAGGATCAATGCCCCGACTCATCTGCAACTACTCCATGAAAGTTGGGAGGAAGAAAAAAAAAACTTACTCGTCCCCCCTGTAGCTTCCTCCACTCCTCGAGAAATGTTCTGCTTTTTCAAAGAAAATCACATCCAAGGAGAGCGAAAGTTGGTAAGAAAAAAAAAAAAAAAAAGCTCAATAATCCTCTATTTTGGGGGAAAAAATGATATACCCAGCCGTAAATAAGAAGGACCGGCTGAGAACAGATAGATAGACAGATAGATAGACAGACAGACAGACAGAGCGAGTCGATCCTCTGGGTCCGCTCGGTAAAAGCCGCGCCGTCGGCCGCCTCGCGCTTTCGGTTGTGTGGCGACAGACAGGGGGGTCTCAGGGAAAAAAGGAGGGTCGGAAATGAAAATCCGATATGTCTTTATTCGGCTAATTATTACGGCTTAAGCCCTGTTTTTTTTTTTAAAGGAAAAAAATGGCTGATTAAGTTGAGTGCGCATGTCTGTGTGTGTCTATTCCCGATATGCACTCTGGTAATGAGAGAGAGAAAGAGAGAGAGGGAGAGGGAGGGAGAGAGAGAGAGAGAGTGAGGGAGAGAGAGGGAGGCGTAATTAGTGAGGTGATCAACAGTCTCCGCATTGCAAACGACGCGCTGGTGCAACTTGGTGAAGGAGATTCAGACTATCGCGATACCTACGTCCGGTCTAAAGGGGGGGCCATGGAGATGGTGGTGCATGGGCAAACACCAACAGCAATCTGATCAACATCCTCTACAACAATAAGAGCACTTTTAGAAGTCATTACTGCTTTAAAAAAAAAAAAAAAAAGATGACGTTATTATAGGGGGGAAAAAATATCATCATGCAAGCCGAGGCGGATTGTGAAACCAGCAAAACACCTCGAGCTCACAAATCCAGCAGCATTCTGCACTCTCTCATATTCCACCCATCAAATGCTCATGAGCACAACAACAACATGTCTCAGTGTTAATGATGTGCATGTCAGAAGGGCAGGAATGATCATCATGGAGAGGATAAATATATAAAGTGGTTATAAACAGGCCTGGTGCTTTATTAGACCTTTATTAGTGTGTGTATAATAGTTTTGGAGAAAAAGAGCTGATAATAAATCAACTAGGCGATACATTAAAAATAATTCCACACTGTGATGCAAGATGAAGTATGCAGCGTATTTTGTAGGCTGGAAAATAAGGTACCGCAGATGGAAATCAAGGCAGATCAATGACCAGAAAAACCAAACAATTCCTTTTTACTGTTACCTTTCTGTTTATGTTACATAAACCAGGCTACAGGCTTGATACTTAATCTATAAATGCTAATACTGACAGGATCAATAACTCAAGCAAGTTTCATTTCATGGCAAACTTCACACTTGCACAAAACAAAGAGTAACAGGGGGAGAAAAAAAAAAAAAGAGTGAGATCTGTATTCACATCCTTAAAGTTTTAGATCATGCCAAGACTCATGACTCGGGTTCTCTGCCTACTTTTGGTCTCCAAATGCTGAAGAAAGAAAGCAAAGAGAGAGAGAGAGAGAGAGGGAGAGAGAGAGAGAGAGATCAGCTCTGCTTTGTGGGGGGAAAATCGAAGGCGGTTTGAGTTGAGCTGGGGATCTCATGGTCTCATGGTCAGGAGAAGAAGCGATGAGGTCGGTGATAAGGATGCTGGGAGCTGTGCTGGAACAGCGCGTGCCCTCGGACCGCCATGTCTGGACTTTTACAGCGGGGGCATGAACTCTTTTGGCCCCAAGATCCACGTGCAAAAGAAAAAAGAAAAAGAAAAGCCACCCGTGGGGCAACAGAGCCGTCCATATCCTCCACTGCGGACAGCGGGAATCTCACGAGCACACCGACAGCCTGACTTTTTATTTTTATTCATATTTATTTTTTACCTTCATGAACTCTAAACGCCAAAAAAAAAAAAAAAAACAACCGCGACGATGCACAGATCATTTCTCAGGTTTGCATTTCCGGAAAGGACTTTCAAACTTGCCGATCTCTCAGGACTCACTCCTTGTGCATGCCATTTCCATTCGCACCGCCGCATGGTTTTGACGGATGCTGCTGTGCACGTGGCTGGTGTTTACACCCTTCCGGGCATTTTTAATGCGCTTTCTTTCAAATGTGTTTCTTTTTCACGATGAAATGGAGAAAGTAAGTCGAATTTAAAAGCCTGATTTAGCTCTCAGACGCGAATGCACTTCCAAATCCCACAGCCTTTCCAGCCTTTCCCTGCTGCTGTCCTGCTCTCACACACAACGCTTCAGTTTCACTCATCACCATGATCTCGAATCTCAAATTAATAATTTATCTGCCTGTCTGTTCAAAGCATGTGCGCCTGTTTGTCTTTTTTTTTTTTTTTTAAGAATGAAGAAAAATCCATGTTGCTCCATTTAAAGCAGTGTGAAACTGTATGATGTGTCTCAAGACAGCCGTTAATTATTTGTAAAGATTTATAATTGTAATAGCAGAAATTTTTGCTCATCATGTTTAAGAATCAGAAAACAGTAAATCATCGTGGTCTGTTGTGAGCATGCTGACTGTGATGACACGAGAAAAGCAGTTTCTACATTACACCATACAGTAACACGCGTTTTCCGACAAGTTTCTGGGTGGGTTCTAAGTCCCTGGTGCCCTCTGGGGTGACAAAGGTCACGTTTGGACACTTTCTGACCCTCTGGTACTCCAGAAACAGTCCGAGGAGACCAACAAAGCGACTCAAGTCAGCATTGAAGAAGAAGAAGAAGAAGAATCAGAAGCAAATATATTCAGAACACAAGCAAAGCCTCCTCTCCTTCAAGATTAAAAGGAACAAGTTTATGTAATAATATTTCTATTTAAAAAAAAATCACAAATATAATAAAAATAAAGATTTCCTAAACACAAGACTCTTTGACTGAATTAAGAATAAAATGCTTCACGTGTTTAATGAATAAACATCGATTTACCTGTAATAAATAAATAAATAAATAATCACAACATATTTAAAAAAAAAAAAATCAATCAGTGTGGCATCTACAATCGCTCTGAGAATAAAGTGTCCCATGAAGCAATCTCTCCATTTCTCTTCTCTAATCTGAGCACCATCATGAGTGCAATCTTTCCCGTGCGTAAAACCACTAAACCACACTTATAAAACAGCAGCAGCAGCAATAAAATATGCAGATATTAATGTGTTCACTCCATATCTATCTATCTATCTCTGTAAAGTGTCCAGTGCATGCCCAGGAGAAGTGAGAATAAAAGCTGAAAGCAGCAGGGCTACCTGTGCTGGAGGAGAGAGAGGGAGCTCTCCCGGCTCTCCGCGGCTCCGCTTACAGCAGCATATGGAAACTCTTTAGGAAAATGCCTACATTTGGCACATTGTCATTGCAAAGAGAGGAGCGGCGCGATGCCGTTACAGCAGAAAAAAAGGGCCGAGAAGTTGAGGGGGGTGATCGGGCTCTGCCTCCCTCCCCTGCCGACTTAGCCAACTTTAATTTAATACGCACACAATCGTCGTGAGATTGCGCGGACATCCAGCGCGCTTTAATCACCGGTTAAGGACGCACACCGTGTTTGTTTATTTGTTTGTCCCTCTCCAGTCTGTGCAGGCGATTTCTATTTTCCGTGCCTTCAAAATATTCGGAATTATTTTATTCATTTAGGCAACAACATTAATACTCTGTTTCTCCATCCAGGAAACACACACACACACACACACACGTGATGCAGCTGTAAAAATCGAGAGTCACAAATGCTTGTTTGTAAAACACTGAACCTGAAATCGATGTATCGGGACGTTTGGATCGATGATATAAGCGGAAATCGATGTGCGACACCGGGCACCAGAAACGCAGCAATAATGAGACGGAGTGGGATGGGATGGGATGGGATGGGATGAAGAAGAAGAAGAAGAGGGGGGGGGGAGCAGATCAACACACACAACGATTAAGTTCCACTCATTTCCAAGGAGAAGAGAGCATGATCTCTAGTGACAGGATGATTGCAAACAGTCCGATGTGAAGAGACCCGTGAGCAGATCTCTGCATCTCGAGCAGACTTTATTCATGCAAATCATCTCTGAGAACGCAGCGCTGAGCATCAATAATCATCCACACCAACATCATCATGATGGTGGGATTGAATGCGCACAAACAAGCTCAGGTGATCGATAAGAGTGAGAGCGCAGGATTTGGCAGGAAAGGGGAGACGGAAAGAAAAAAAAAAGTCAGAAGAAGCTCCCAGTCTTGTCCAGTGTCCAGCACTCACACGTGCGCGCCTCCGCCCATTCGGACTCCATCCATCCCCCTGTGCCCTCCCTGCACTTGGCCCTTGCTCCCTTGGCCCTTGATGCCTCTTTAATAGACAAAGGTGTCTCCTATAGGGCTGAATATGGCTGTCTGGGATTCTCCATGTAGCCTGGTGGCATTTAGTGCAGCAGAGCTGCTTTGGTTTATTGCCCCGAGTGTGTGTGGAAGAGGAGCATGGAGCCGAGCTGCACCTGCACTCTTTGTTCCACGGATAAACAATGCAACTCATGTCTTGGGGGCCATATTCATTTTCAATCATTCATCACAGAAAGAAACGCCAGTCATTCATTTCTTACATTTAAGCATGATCCCACTGTTTTATTATTATTATTATTATTATTATTATTATTATTATTATTATTATAGTTGTAATACTAACACTACTAACTCTGGAACCTTTAGGATTTTCATATTACCACTTTGGTGTTGTTTTTGGATCCACTGATGTGCCTTTAACTAGCACTAGTGATACTAGTAATTACTAATATTTAAAAAATCCTAATCTCCCAGGATTATTATTTAAAAAAAAATGTCTTATTTAAAGCAAATGAATATAACTTAATAAATAATTATCTTAAATGAGCATTATTATTATTATTATTATGCAATGTACTTATTTTTAAATATATAATTAAAATTAAATTCATTATTATTATTATTAAAATTAGACTGCTTATATAACTATTATTCAAAATAAATAATGAAAATAATACATTCATTTTTAATATTAATGTAACTCGTGTTCATATTATTACTCTTGTTATTCAAATTAGACTATTATTCAGAATATATAAATACAAATACATTTATTACTATAATACCAGTATGACAGGATTTCATCCAGGATCCTTCCCAATGATCTAATCATGTAAATAATCAATAATCAGCTGATCCATCATGTGCTGCTTGCTGTGTGTCCTGTATATGAGCAGTGACGGCGATGGCGATGCGTCTCTCCCCGTGACAGGCCCGGCTGCTTTATAACCCCATGAGAAATCTCAAGGGTAGAAGAGAACATGCTAAAATAGAAGCTCAAAAACTGGACCAATGGATTCACACACACACACACACACACACACACACACACACACACACACACACACGACTCTAGTACTGACTGAGAAATGTGTACGAGTGCTGTTCTCTCTAATGCACGATAGAGCTGAGGAGAATTCATGCTTTGGAAATGTTATTGAATTATTGGTCTCTTTGTGTTACAAAAAAAAAAAAAAATCGCATTTCCACATACTCTTCCACTTGAAATGAGGGTTTAAGGCAGCTAGATGTTTCACATCTGCCTCTTTGGGGGCTTGTTCTTCTAATTCTGTAAGGCACTCGCTCATATTTAATACGGAATTCATTCGTAAATAATCACACAGCCAACGCTGCAGAGGCGAGAGTTCAACAGGAGCGTGTAGGAAGGAGAAAAAACACGGTTCTTCACGGGGTTCTTTCAGGGTTTGTCTTTACATGCCACTGTGTTTGTTTACGAACTCTGCTCCAGGGTTCTACCTTAGAACCTTTATGGAATCCTTAAAAGCACAGGAAGTGTGTTTATACTAGTCGTGTACTGTAAGTGGATCTTGATGCAACTGGATCATAAGTGCACTCTTATTTACAACATATGTTCTTGATTTAAAAGAATGTAAGCAATACATTTTATATATTTCTCGCGTTAATATTAAGGAGCTCGTGTTAAAGCTGGACGCTGGATGTTTTAAGATTATATATTAAAAGGCAATGATGTGGTAATACTGTCCTGGAGTGTATATAATTTTACAGTTTATTAATATTAAAAACATAAGATGAAGATAAAAATGTTGTGTGTGTGTCTTTAATGCAAATCTATCTACAGAATTGTACAATTGGCATAAAAAAGAATAAGATACCGAGTAGTGTAACTAATGACTAAATCAATCATCCATTTAGACTTTTTTTTTTAAACCCCCGCCAGACAGCTTTATTTTATGGTTACATGACATCCAAAATCACGTGCATATTTAAATGTTTCCGAACGGAAAACAAAACATCAAAATGCATTAGCCGTGAGTGCATAAAACAGTGATATGTTCTGAAAGCCACGTCTCTGGCTGTGCGACAAAGAACACTTTCACATATTCAAACAGAAAAGGTGCTCAAAATATATGGCCAATGCACAACAACAACAACAACGCGGTCTGAGAGGCCAAACGCGATGATTCGGTATAACCTGGAAGCGGAGGAAAGACGGAAATCACAGATTATCGGATGTGATTTTATTTTATGGCTGTAATCATGTAAGACATCGCAAAGCCATGGAAGACCGAGGCCTACAACAAACACGTGTAGCGTAGCCAAAGCTCTCAGCGGTGGATGTGTTTGTTTCTTTCACAGCTCAGCTCTCTGATGGGTGGTTAGTGTAACACGGTTGACTCTAAGTGTGCTCATGCACAGCCACTGGGCTGGAGACTCTGAACCCTATGGAGAAAGCAGCTCCAGCTTTTTTTTTTTTTTTCCAAACGTTTGAAATGCACCCAGGGGCCAAATAGCTGAGAACAGCCCCGTAGTGCCTCAGCTAAAAAAAAAAAAAAAAATCTGGAGACTGTTTGCACAGATATTTCAACAGTGCCAGCATTGAGGACATTTTGGAGAAGAAGCAGAGAGAAAAAAGAGAGCAGGAGGAGGAAATCAGGGAAATCAGGGAAATCAAATCTGCAAGGTTCAGAGGTGCGAAAGGATGACTGAAGACCGGTTAGGAAAAGAAAAGAAGAGAAGAGACAGAGGATGGTGGTGCGTAAGGTAAGCGCCTGCTTCGTTTGAAACCTCACAGCCTTCACGTGTGATGATTTGGCTCCATTGAAAATTTTGTTATTTTCCGGATTTTGTTCTCTTGTTGCATTCTGGCATGCATTTATGTTTGAGAATGCATGCAGCAGGGAACACGAGACACGGATCAATAGGATGGATCTGTTTGTTTTTTGTTTTGCATGCAACCTGGCTGCGTTTTCTCCACATGCATACATGCACACACGACACCAGTGTTGAGTCAGCCTCCTACAGAGTGTGAGAGCTAAGATTATTGGATGATGAGGAGAAATCTCCCTCTCTCTCTCTCTCTCTCTCCCTCTCTGTGTTCACCGTGGAAAGCTTTCAGCTTAAATCACCACCGTTCTCCAGCCACTGCAGACCATCTCCTCTTTTTTAATAGGAAGACAGTTAATAATCCCTTCTTCTTCTCCTTCTTCTTTTTGTCTCCCCACACCCCTGCACG
Source organism: Notarius quadriscutis (assembly GCA_026167865.1). NCBI lineage: Eukaryota > Metazoa > Chordata > Actinopteri > Siluriformes > Ariidae > Notarius > Notarius quadriscutis. Next base: position 4,237,258 of record JANZLB010000011.1, read on the forward strand.
CTATCCGTCTGGCCTGTCAGGACCACGCTGAATCAAAAGCAGAAGTGCTCTTCACAGATGACTGATTAGAAACGCAAAATCACAGAATCCATCTTCATGGTCACTTTTATTATAGTCATTTTTAAACTGACAGCAACCTGCTCGTGGAACAGATTGCATTTCTGACGCAGGGAGGAGGGAAAGCTTATTGTGTGAACCTAGTACGCCTCGTCAAAAAAAAAAAAGAAGAAGAAGAAGAAAAATGCACTTTACAATTTCTGGATCACACCTGGTTAGAATTATAGACTTCTTAAGCTTCATAGGAACGAACGAAGTGAAGCGGTTTACGTTTCTGTGACAGATTTCTTTAATCAAAATGGCTGCTATGAAAATAGTCAAGTGTTTAAGGGATAAGCAATGAAAGAAACCAAATTAAAAAGCATTATTATTATTATTATTATTAACAATGCATCTTGATAAGAATGGAAGCTTTTCTTGACCTTAAAAAAAGAAAGAAAGAAAGAAAGAAAGCACTTTGTTCTTTTATGGATGAACAACATCATTCCCTAAATTAAAACAATCAAGCAGTAATCACGCAGCCGGCTCTAAGCTCAGAGACGGCCTGTTCTGTGTGCGTGACATAAACGAGTGGTAGCGCTCCTTTGGCATGACTCAGTCGTAGGCTAATCCTAATTGACGTCGGTCTACAAATCAGCAGAGGTTACATGTGTCTGAGGTTATACTCATGTTTGGAACAAAAGGAAAGTGGGTCATATAAAACAAGGAGGGTTTTTTTTTTGCTCTTCCTTTGTCTCTCAGAAAATCTGAAGAGCAGACAGCCTGCTGTATTTAATGTCCTCCATAACATCGGGCTGAATCACGCTGTCTAAATATAATGCTTCAAATGGCGTGATATGAAAAGATGAAGCGTCGTGTCGAAGGGGAGGAAATGATTCTGTTTAACCAAGGTCTTGTTTGCTGGGGGGGGGTGTTGGAAAAATAGTCTTTTATTTATTTATGCGGAATGTTTTTGTTGCATGAGAGATTTTCATTTTGTCCTAATCTCTTGTTCTCACCTCTGAGCTCCATTCTCGGAAAAGCCCTTTTAGCTTTTTCGACAATCAAAAATAACCAGTAGGAACGCAGGATATGGGGGAAAATTATATTATTATTATTATTATATTGTTAATCACTGCACCATCATATATATATATATATATATATATATAAAAATGAAAGAAGGAATGTTATTGACTGATTATTTTTCATTTGCATATTGCATGCCTCGACGATATCGGTATTGTGATACTGATTATCAAGTGATGTATCGTTTGGCCCTAATGTAATAATATCAGAGCAGGGGTAAAAATGTGTGCAAAGTGTATTTAGACTGGAGGGCATTTGGGGCAAAGAAGAAAAAAATCTGTCAGTGACGTTGCTGTGTAGCTGCAGACAGGTGTGCTCTGGGCAAACACACACACACAGAAAGAGAGAGAGAGAGAGAGAGAGATGCTGACCGGATGCGGGTTTTTATTTATTTTTTTTGATAAACGCAAACCAAAAGGAATGTCTATAAAACTCAAAATCCCATATGCTCACACACACAAAATAAAGCCAAAGGTACGCACAAAGGATACACTCATGGCCAGGCATAAAAACAAAACAAAAACACACACACACACACATCCGTGTTGAAGCAAACACGACTCAAACTCAAACATGACTCAAACACATGTTGTCAAGAGAAAGAAAAAGAAAAAGACAACGCTGAAAAACTTCCAGTCTCCCACAGGAGCCTTGCCTTTTTTATGATGTGTCGGAGATAACACACTGTCTGTGTCGACTACAGGAAACAGTACCGGGAGGGAATCCGGCCTCGGACTTGTCCACAAAAAGGAGTAGTAAAAAGAAAAAAAAAAAATGGCGGCAGTATTTTATTACATTGTGAAGTTCATTGATGACAAGGACTAACTGCCATGAAATTCCCCAAAGAAGATGAAACGTCCCGGGATCGTCGAGCTGCAGGAGGGGAGCACCGGGAAAGGAGGATAAATCCTAAAGAAGCAGCCGGGAATGCTCGCTGAGAGGCAAAACCAAGACAAACAGCACATCAAACCTTCGCCTGCAAAGCCTTCTTTTTATCCCGCTGGCATTAAACCCCAGACCCACACACACACACACACAAAGAGGAAGGGAAAGGGCGCACACACACACACCCAGCAAAGACACACATCCACAAGCCCAGTATCAAAACAGCATTGAGGAAACAGTGTCTCCTACCGCACCTGCGTTTCTGCCTTCACTTCCTCTCCAGCGGTGCTTATTCGTCACTCATTCTTGTGCGTTGCACATCGCGGAATACCGCACGGACATGAGGATTCGTGAATATGGCGGTAAAATCAGTGAGACGGAGGGTTTCAGGTAGGCTTCGGCACCACAGACGCAAAAAGCAGGCCAGAATAGTTAACTTTCAGCAAGTCTCTGATTCCTGGGGTTCAACATCCTGGCTCCCCTCCTCCTCCTCCTCCTCTACTTCCTCCTCCACCTCCACCTTCCACTTCCACTTCCACCTCCACGCTCTTTAAAAGAGGGAAAAAAAGAGAAAGAAGTGAGGCAAGGAGAGAAGAGGGTAGAGGAAGCAGCATGGGTCATGTAAAATGCATAAGCTGCATTTAAAAATAATTTAATTCTGGAGCTGAAGCAGCTCATCTCCTGCCACCAAGGATCCGGGTGAGGGGCTTTTTTTTTTTCCTCATGAATGCACCTTTTGTGACAGGCCACATTTCAGCTCAGGGAAAGCAAAAAAAAAAAGTGAAATTGAGAGGGAGAGAGAGAGAAACTTGTTGTTTATGAGCACTAAAGCAAATATTTTTTCAATTGGAAGGAGTGTCGCGGTGCTCATCACGCGGATGTCGATGTGTGCGTCGTGCAGGTCCGCTCTCATTATCTGTGTTGTTCAGGAGGATTTTTTATCTACCAACAACAGAGGTGTCCTGTAAATGCGTGCGTGTGTGTGTGTAAGGTGCACTATACAGATTCCTCAACAGCTCAGGCTTAAATAAACCAACATTCGCTAATTAAACCACAGTTGAAGAAACAAAACAAACTCAACTCTGCGTTACACAACACACACGTTAATTTCCCCCCAACCACCACGCCTCCCAGGAACGGATTATGAATCCATCTGGGTTTGAAGCATATGTTTTCTATAGCACGCATACATAGGATAATTATGTTACACTTCTGACCTTTGGTGAAACAAAAAAAAAAAAGTCCTTGAACTGTGAGGAAAAGGATAAACCCAAGATGCCACATTCTGTACGTTAGACCTTGAAATGATCCGGCAATTTTTTTTTTTTTTTCCTGCTTCTCATTTTCACTTCATATCCCCAAAATAAGAAGGTTCTTTGTTGCGTGCTTCCTGATTGATCCTAATCAAAACCATTCGGTGCGACAGCTTTTTTTTTTTCAATAATAGATCAGAACACGCATCAAAAAAAAAAAAAAATGACAGATATATCAAGTAGTGAAGGAAAAATGAGGACGGCATGGGCGAGTCGTGATTTTCATGAGATCTGAACCGAAGATAATGTTCTCTTTAGAACGTTAGCAGGCGTGTAAACTGTGCATACGGTATAATGCTGTTTGGACAGAGATTCCTCTGGACAGCCTGTGAGGACAGGACGACTACCTGCTGCCTGAAAGGAGGTAATCGATAGCAGGAAATCGAGGCGTGCGCGAGGTTCGTGAGCAGTTTAGGCTGATAAAAGTGGCCGGTGTCAATATTTGGATACCAGAGGCGAGCGAGATGAGAGAGGAAAGAGGAGTACGTGTGACACTCTGTGCTCAAACAGCCACTCGGAGTGAATGCAGAAAGGCCAAAGCGCTCTCTCTCTCTCTCTCTCACACACACACACACTATTTACGGCTGGTAATGCCAAAGTTGAGCAAAATCAATGTAGCCAAGCTAAGATTTAACAGGAGGAGTAACTCTACTATCTCTCTCTCTCAGACCGCACGTCTTGATAAATATAAAGCCAACAGCTTGTATTCAAAGTTTTAGTTCTTCCTTGAAAGTGAATAAGCTTGAAAAAAATATCTACAGCTCACTGTGTTACTAAGAAACCGTAAAGCGCAACTCCTTCCACAAACGTTAAATAAAAATCTACTCAAAAACCCATATCAACACGTTCTTTTCAAATCTGGAAAGTCCAAGATATCATATTAGAACGAATACATTAATTCTAAACCTGTGATTCGGAGCTGCTGTTATAGAACACGAATCAATCCTTGTGACCAATCAGAGTCCAGCATTCAACAATCCTGGGATATCAGCTACAGTAGACCAGCTCTGTGTGTGTGTGTGTCCTGAACAGAGGTCAGACACACACTCCTTTCGGACATGTGTCATAAAAGCACCTGTGCTACCTGACGGCTGATGGGGTCACGTGGTTGACATGCTGTGTGTGTATTAAAGAATGTTTTTTCAGGGCTGTGTGAGGGGCCGAGTCATGGTTGAAGGGTATGTTGAACCACACACACGTGGATATGTATGCAGGATATACACAGCCCTCATCTGTGTGTGTGTGTGTGTGTGTGTGTGTGTGTGTAGAACTAATACTGAAGTTCACACTCTAGGTTATCCACGATCGTCAAAATAATCATATAATACATCCGGTATGCATATATTAAATATGTATTTCATTCCTGTTATACATGCCGTCATGCATATAGGGTCAGCTTGTCAAGTTTGAAAGGCAGCAGCGCTCGTTTCTCGCTGCGTCAATCGCCACTGCACGCTTGAGGTCATGTTATAACATTTATACACATTAATAATCTGACTGATAGCTCAATGGCAGTCAAAATAAAATAAACAAAGCGAAAAGGTCTGAAGTGGAACAGGACCAGAGGAACTCAAGTTAAACATCAAAATCTTTGTTTCTTCGCAAATCCCAAAAACATGTTGGTGGTTGGACACGCTGCGCTAAAGTGTGCATCAGTGTGTATATGATACATCAGCATCTCATACTTCCTGGGACAGACGCTGCTGGATTCATCATGGTCCTGACTAAAGCTGAACGGATGAACGAAAGGGTTGCGCACAATCACAATATTGTGCGATTTATTTATTTATTTATTTTTGCTGTCTGTTTCAGGTATTTCTAAGTCCCCGTCCCCCCCCGACGCTGATATTTTTACACACAAGTGAGCTGATTAATGACTCAATGGACATGTTACACACTGACAAGACGAACATGCTTCTCGTTACGGTCACATTTCCACTCAACTGCTGTTAATGTAGTGTTTGTGTTCCTGAATACTGGATTATATGCAACATGCATGGGAATGGAGAAGAAGTGACGTTTACAGTAGTGTCCATGTAAACAGAATCGGTGTTGAGAATAAACTGAAATCAGAGCGATTGTGAGTGGTCCAGAGCTTCTGCCGGTCATGCTCACGTTGCAGGTTCGAGGTTACGGGTTTGCGTTCTGAGCCAATGAGCGTCAAAACCACTTTTCCAAGTGTAAACAGGGTTAATTAAAATCTAATCATCGAACCAAACAAAACATCACGCATTCACACTTGAATTGGAGTGAAAATCCTCTGTCCTGTTCAAACCGAGTGCATCGTCGTCGCTCCCATTACACCGACATATAAATCACCCTTATAATAATAATAATAATAATAATAATATGCATTTCTTCAAGATTCATCTCTCGAGCATGAACACAAGCCTCACTTCACAGTGTCACGTGTCACATTTTCCATCCTTTACCTCAACCATGAGTAATTTAGGTTGCATTCAAAATGCCCAGCGCTTCCCTCTTCTCTCACACATCCATTACCTCCCTAAGATCCCTAGAAAATATTTCAATTGGATTGCAATGGCCTTTTAGGCCTCTTTGATCCACCCCTCTCATTTTAAGACTTCCATTGTCCGGGGTTCACTATCCACCGCGATAGCAGGCCTTCCCAAGGCAAAGCTCCTTAACCAGCTTTTCATCTGATTCATTATTATTAAATATTCTGGGATGCGCCCATATTACACAGGCCATGTGGTTTATAGATATATCCTGTACATATATTTAGATTTAAAAGTGTATATACGTAGAGAGAGAGCGAGCGAGCGAAATCCATTTAAAAGTTCTCAAGGTGCCAATAATTTCTCTTCATATGGATTTATGAATCGGGTAGCGCTAATAAAAGATTAAACAGTACGACAGAGAGTTTTCCGGACGGTGTAGGAGTTATATACGTTTATTTTCATGGCAGGAGAAAAGATGGCGTGACGACGTGTTTCATCTCTTCCGTGATATAAATGAACAAACTGCTCACGTTTCTCTCGACTCCATCAAGAACAGCTCTGCTCTTCGAAGTAGCGTGCGTACGGTACCGTGCCACGTGTTCGACGCTTCGTTACACAACTGTCGACGCACAGATTTATATTTATCCTGATGTAATCATAATCCCAATGTGGTTTACGTATTAAAAAAACCCGGACAAAGAGTAAAATTTGAAACCTGGAAAAAGTGAGATAAATGTTAAAGCGAAAGACTGAGATCCTAAACAAGGATAATGAGAGAAACTCTTGGTTTTACAAATGAATATTAGGAACACTGCTCTGACAACGAAGACGTATTCAGCGTGCTTTTATTTTAAAATGTTACTCGGAGTCACAGCGTATAAGATGAGATGAAACTTTCCTGATCCTACGAAGTGAAATTGCGGCGTTATAAACAAGAATCGGACGAAACACAATAACGTACGAGCACGATATCAAGGAATATAAATTTATAGATCAAAAATAAACCATATACAAAACAGACAAAAGTGTACGACTTTATGTTATTGTATAGCATATAGTATACACGTATTTTTATTCTATTTCGTCCAGTTAGGTTGCGATTCTGATTTCTCGGTCCATCTACGTATCTCCGGCGAGTTCTTCAGAAATACTGAGCGACTCTGAGTCTCAGTGGAACAAGAGAAGCCAAGAAAACAAACATGAACATGAAAAACGTACTGAATATGAATTTAAATGCTGTAAATTATAAATCCAGGGTCAAAAACACGGGGTCATTAGGGATTGGTGCTGGAAAAAATGTCGAAAAAGTTTGATAAAGGACGTCAGTAGAATAAATAAATAAATAAATAAATAACACAAATAAACACTCTACTAGACAGGTATTAACTAAAATATCGACAGAAACTATAACGACATACAGGTCTGTCTGATCTGCATGTGGAAATACTGTAACACACACTTGGGGGACCTTGGTGTGCATTCAGGCGCTTTTCAATCGAATGCATGCACTTTCAATTAATTGCTCGACTTGGAGCTGATGTTCTATTGTACCGGACTGGAAGAGCTCGGCCTTTGACATTTCCTGCAAGTAAAAGAAAAACAATAAAAAATAATAATAAATAAAGACGCACATAACAAGAACTCGGCTCAGGCAAAGAGCCCTCCGTCTAATTACATCCAGCTTTGATTGATTGTAAAATTGCAATGGATTTCTCAGGCTTATTATTTTTTTATGATTACACCGAGAGAAAGTTTCTGAAGAGGAAAAAAAACAGACAAACAACAAGCAGGCAGGAAAATGGAAGGGATGACGGAAAAAAAAAAAAGGGAGGTGTGTGTGTGCATCAATTGTCCACCCTGAGAATGACATGCTTTGTAGCACCTCTGTCACATCTCATGGAGTACAATGGACAGCAGGATCTCTGGCATGATTGGCTCTGCGACGTCCCCTGAGACGCCGCTCGCTTTGGCATCTCCGCCCGGACTTTATGAATTAGTTACCAGCTTTGTCCTTTTTCCTCATTGCATGGCGGATGAAACTCATACCTGCTAAGACAGGAGTGCACACAGAGGTGAATTGGCTTGGCTGCGGTGTTCCCGTGGACGGGGAAAAAAAAAAAAAAATAAGGCAAATGAAAGAAAAAGTTTCACTTGCATTCACAATTGAAAAGCAGCTGTATACCGAGTGTTAGTTTTTTTTTATGAGATAGATGAAGGCAGATGGTGTGTGTGTGTGTGTGTGTGTATTGCTCACGACCTAAATGCTCAAACCGAAAGCCCGTCTGTGTGGTGGGGGAAGAGCAAAACAGCAGTTTTTAGTGTTTGGGCCTGAATGTTAAACTTATATTTAATGTATGACATTTCACACAAATCATCCAGGCCAAAGACATGACCCCGGGGTATTTCTGCAGATTGCTTTTTCAGTACCTCAGCAACTGTGGAATTATTCTTCCTGGAGAAAGCCTTTGAGCTCGCCGAGGTGATCAACTCGGACGGCTGCGGCCATCCCGATCTGGAACGGCTCTGAGAAAGTGATATCGTGATCGCAGAGCCGTGCTAAATTGAAAACATCTTTTTTTTGTGACTGGAGGCTGTATAAAACAGCCGTATATATATATATATATTATATATATTTACAGCATGGCTGGACAATTATACCATTGTGTGTCATGTTTTTGCCTTCACCTCTTTCTCATCTCTAAAATCGTGCTTTATTTTAAACCTGCTATTAGCACAGATGAGTGTTAGAAAAAGAAAAAAAAAAAACCCACACCTTTTTTCCTGAAGGCCATAACTCTAACACAGGCAACATAACGAGGAACGCTAAACAAAAAATCCGAAAATATATTCTCGTAGCAAGTTCTCTTCTTATTCAGATGATTGATCACATCAACGTATTCATATCACTCCAGAAGCTGAGTTTTGTTTCATGTACACGATGTTTAATTTTTCAGCTCTGTCCATTAAAGAGTTCTTTAAAAAAAAAAAAAAATGACATCATTTGAAACTTAGCCAAACATAAATATGCATTAAACTCTCTAAAGGAGTCGATTGCATGGAATCCACAGGGTCGCGTCTTTCCGTTGAGACGGCGCAATCCTGAGTTTGCGTTTCTCTTCTCGTTCTAATTAAGCAATTATATTTGAGTTAGTACAATTAAAATTGAATGAAGAAAAAGAAAAAAAAAGATGAAAGCTTACTGCGTACTAATTGTGTACACTCCCCCCTACAACTGTAGTCAACAGAATAATTAGCTGTTCCCCCTCAGGGCAAGGTTTAAAAAAAAAAACAAAAAAAAAACTGTTTTTAATTGGAATCCAGTGGGGAAATTGACTTGAATTAAATTAAATCTTTTAGCAACAATGAAAATATAATATCACATGTTTGCCTTTCTGAGTTTATTTACTTCGAATCAGCTGTGCTTTTTCAGTCTCTCTGAAAAACGTTCTGGGTGTCCCTAAAGCCAGCTTTTTATTTATTTTTTTAAAGAGCTTTTTGGATAATAGACATGACTGTAACAAAGGAATCGCATCAAATTGGGGGCAGATGCCCTTTTCCTCAATTTGTGCAAGAAAGACCTTTGGGGTTCTTGGATGGCCAATTAGCCTGCGTTCTGACAGTCTTTTTCCCCCCCGAATGCTATTAAAAGCAGGTTCTGCTGGGCCGAGAGAGAGAGAGAGAGAGAGAGAGAAAGAGAGAGGGGATCGTGGGCCGGCGTGATTCTTGTTTGCTCCATATGGAAGATCTCTGGTCTGGTCTGTGTCTGGTCCTTTCCCCTCCCGTTTTAACCCGTGCACCTCCTTCAGACTCGGAGGGATTCGTCCTCTTGTCCGACTGTGTTTGGGTCGCGTTGTTTTGTCCACCCTCCCACCCCCCACATTCTCTCCTCCACTGTCAAGTTCAAGGATATCCTCCATCACCCAAATGCAGGTCATTTCCTGAGACCTTTGGGCCTACACACACACACACACACACACACACACACGCTAAAGGGATTCAGTCACGTGCGTCTCATATGAAAGATAAATCTACAGCCTAACATTTAGGTTGCAAATGTTGACCGCTTAAAGGAAAACAAGATTATACTTGTATTTTTTTTTTGGACCGAGGATAAAAATCCTGCGTGTCTTTGCTTTGATGTATCGTGACATTATGCGTCTGCTTGAGCAAAAATGGCGGATCGAGATCGGGTCACAACACAACCTGAATCTGTCTGGCTGGAAATTAAAAACAAACAAACAAATAAATAAATAAAAGGAAAAAATTTTTCATCCTGAGAGGAAAAAAAAAAAAAAAAAAGATTAAATGAAACTACCTGGGATGTAGAAAGCATTATTATTATTATTATTATTATTATTAAAAATATATATATATTTACCCCATGCTGTATCTTCAAATAATTAAGAAAAGAAGCACGCGACTTGCGTTCCTTAAAATAAAATTATGGCGTGTTTGAATAAAATATGAAGCCAGAATTCCTGTATCTTCATTTGCCATGCTAAATCCGCAAGCAATTATTTCTGCAACAATTCTCACTGGTTTCTAATTAATTCACCCACCAAAATATTCAAGAAAGGCACTTTTGACTTTTAGCAAAGATAATTAGAAAGTTAACAAGGTTTGCATATGAAATCAAATCTGCATGTTTTGATCTTCAGCCCTTCCTAATGGCCGAATATATTTTAATTACAACTCGGGGAATTAACTTAACTTTCCAAAAATAATTAGCAATCCGAATATACTTGCAAACTTTTTCTCATTAAGTGCAAAGGGGAAAAAAAAAAAAAACGCATTTGTAATCAGATTCCTTTGGTATGAACCTGTTTCTAAAACGGTGACGTATACTCCGCTGAGAAGTAGATAAACAGTGTCGACGCTGCTATTCTCTTTCATTAAGCGTCGGTTTGTTTCCGTGTCAGTGCCACTGAGGCGTTATGGAAAACAATGGATTATGTTCAAGGTGTGTATGAATACTTCAGTAGGCTTGAGTTGTTATATAGTGTGTGTGTTGCTGTCTGTTTGTCTCTCTCTCTATACGTCCATCCATCATGCCTTCCATTGGTCTATCAGCCGCACGCTCAGACGAGGCTCAGGGCGAGGGGGGGAAATAAATTTAGCCGCGCTTTTAAAAATGCACATACATTTCCATACATTGGGGTGACTTAAAGGGGCTTAAACCCATTTTCTCCACCCAACCCAAAACAGCAAGCGCACACAAGATGAATGTGTCTGTCCCTTTTTCTCAGGCACTGCTGAAAATCTCCCCATCGCAATATTTATCTTAATAAGCGGGGTGCAGTGACAGGGCGTGCTATTACACACAACCTCACCTGCACTGTTTTTTAATCCTCAGATGCATTAGGATCAAAATCCGGACGCACAAAAAAAAGGAGAACGCCTGCGTACGGCGTATCTCACATATACATCACGGGAGTTCAATTAAATTCATTATTTGGACCAAAACATGAGGAGTTAAAACAGCTGAAAGTGAGATTCTGTGAGTTTGCTGATCGAGAAAACTTGTTTTTTCGCTTTTTTTTCCCCAAGCCAAAGTGGTTGAAGTTCTCCTGGGGACAGAATATTTTATTTATCTATTTTAAGTTCTGTCTAAACTGTCTGCTACAGACAAATCCTGATGTATCTCTCTCTCTCTCTCTCTCTCTCATTAGAATTGCACTGGAAATGGTGTGAATAGTGATGCACACACAAAGACAGGCCTCCTATCTTTCACCGTCATCTTTTCTACAAGGGATGGAAGGAAGGAGGTGAGAGCGAGAGAGAGCGAGAGAGAGAGAGAGAGAGAGAGAGTGTACACATCACAGGACAAGAGAGCACGACGGAGTGGGCTGCCATCCTGCCACCTCAACCTCCAAACATGGAGACTATCAAGCCTTAGTGCTTCAGTGCATCTCTCTCTCTCTCTCTCTCACACACACACACACACTTCCACTGACATTATTAATTATTCATTAAGAACACTTATAAACGCTGCTAATTAATGCCATACTACAGTACCTGCTACCAAAATCTAACCCTCACCTTAACCTTCGTAACAAACAGGAACTATTTTTTATTTTAAAATAAAACACAAAAGCTGTTTTCCTTGTGGGGACCTCCCAAATAAGGTCAAAACTGTCCAAATGTCTGATATTCCTATCTTTGTGACGGGAACATTTGGTCTCCACCAAGATATGAAGACACCCCCCCACACACAAACACGATTAAAACAAAAGTGTTCGACTTAACTCTACTTAACTCTCCTGCTACTCTGAAAACAATAAGCACTACACGAATGATTTATGTTTATGAGTTGCACTGGCCTTTGGCTATCTGATATTATAAATCCTATCCATCTGTAAACATTTCCTTCATTTCATTTCTCTCCTTCAAGACAGAAAGAGCTGCTGTAACAAAAGAAACTCATGGAAAAGGATCTTGTTTCCAAGGATGTGTCGTCGTTCAGTGAATTAAAATTGTGATCATTGGCTGTGGTATCAGAGGAATAAAACACTTCATGATGTGACTTCGGAAAAGAATCAGCGTTGCGATGGTAACCTGATGCGGATCTGCTTTGTGTCAGGCTGCATCACAGCACTCCAGCATTGATTACTTTTCCATAACAGCACACCCTGACGTGTTTTATTCCTTAGCTGTTTTTCAACGATTTACTTCAAGGGTAATTTCAGTCTGAGACCGAAAACACGTTTTACGACTTTATCCCAGATAACAGTTACAGACTCGTATACGATGATGTGTTTATTATGGGTAGCTACTTGCAGAAAGTTTCCGTCCCTGGAAAATTATATGTATAAATGCACATAAAAATGTACTTTAAAATACATTTCCTTCTTACGCAGAATGTCCTGCGCATTGATCTGATTTCAAATTTAAGAGATATAATTGTAAGGATTAATAAAAACTACCTGAAACACTGAAAAATAGCATGTGTTACCTGTCCCCGCACTCTAACTTTATACTTAACTATGAAATATTATGATTAAAA
>JANZLB010000011.1:4359921-4373659 GCA_026167865.1 Notarius quadriscutis
ATTTCTATACCTAAAAAGATAACAACAAAAAACATTAAACATAAAATTTTGACCTGTTTCCACACACGCTGCTAAAATTTGAGGTCAACTGAACGAGAATTGGCAAAGGTTTTGTGAAATGATATCAACTTTTTTGAAACGATCGATCGATAGATCGATAGATAGATAAGGTGGCACTTTGTATTGATTTTCCCCAAAGCCTATAATCTTGAAGGCTTGTAACAGAAGACCGGGTAAATATCATTAGATTTGTCCAAACGGGTTTTGCCTGTGTGCAAAATGGACACGAGGAATTTGGACGATATGGAGCAGACCATTTTGCCTAACAAAACTGCAAATGGTTTATTTGGCTAATTAAATGAACATTTTAAAGACAAGAAATCATTGCTGTCTGGTAATGGAATTAAGCCGTTTAAATGAGTCCCAGTGGACACGCTTTATACGACTCCATGAAATTTTATATATTCCATCTCATCTTAAGACTAAATAATTAAATTTATACAACCACCTTCACGTCAAAGATTGTGATTTATCCAATCTATCCCATCCTCTACTCTTCTATTATGGTTAAATATTTAAATACTGAACGCATCGCCGTCGTTAGACCTTAGAACTGCGTCAGCTTCTTTTTTTCCCCCCGCTGCTGTCTTTGTGGCATGGGCTATTTTTGGAGAAAGCTTATTAGCTAAGGTCAACTAATTATTTGTACATTTAATTAAGCTCGCTCGTGTAGTTCCTCTGACCGCAGAGCATGCGATTGAGTTAAGTGACCTTGTTTAACCCATTTCGTCATTTGTCTTTGGACCGAGGAGATTAGGATCTGTGAGTGGAACAACAGACGGCCTATTAGCTGGCATTTGGAATGATGTAAAACAGACCGGATAATGTTGAACTGTTATCAAAGAAAGCTTTGGGAAAGCGAAAGGAACGAATATCATATTCAAGTCGTGTTCACTTTTTGAATAAGTTTTGAAACTATTAATAGAGAAACTTTGATTCTCTCGGAATTCTAGCACACCCAGAGAGAGAGAGAGAGAGAGAGAGAGAGAGAGACGCACACACACAGAGACACGTATAAAGCGTGTTTGGGATACTCTGTGCGGTTAAAAGGCATTCTTGAAAGTCGAACGGAGGGTGCAGGAGCATTACAGGCAGAAGCTCTCTAAGTTGCATGGAAAACCCAGTTTCTATTCCCACAGATGTCTAACAAGCAGAGGATATGGTGCGGGATTATAGACAGGGCCAGATCAATAGCCTGCTGTCTCAGAGGCATCAATATAGATTATGAATCACAGTGAGGAAGTAGTGGGAGATGGCTGGTGCTGGCAGCTCTGAAGCATTGTGTCCACGCGCGTGTGTGTGTGTGTGTGTGCGACTGCCTTAATAGACTCTTTGTTTGGATAAACACACACTACAGGAGGAGTGATCACCCCTTTCGGCCACCTTCTTTGCATCACGATTTGTATTGATGGAATGTATGGAACATCTTAAAGCCAAATTACATTACAGCTCTCTCTATCTCTCTTTTTTCTTTTCTCTCTCCTATCACTACATTCATCGGTCTTACAAGGTCTCGTGTACAGTTCAATCGCACTTGACTTTCCCCGAATCGATGAGGCGGCTCAAAATTCCTGACATCAACATGCCACACTGTGTGAAATCTCAATTTGATTTGAAGAACTAAAAGAAGAAAAAAATAAAATAAAATAAAATAAAATCCATACCGTCTATGAGTGTTCTTCAGGCAGGGATTTGCATCTGCGAAGCAATCGATTACCTGAACAAGTTTTCCGTTAATATTGCAACGTGTCCACATGCCAATGAGCCATGTTTGTTGCCGATAAAGTGCGAGATTATTTAAGCGCAAACTAAACATGACATCTTCCTCACCCCGAGCACCGGCGAGCAGCGCAGCACCAGCAGCCCTTGGCTCGTTACCTGAAAGATTGCTATTGAATACCTGTCAAAGGTTAACGGCACTGGAGGTTGCCCTGCCATGACTTAGGAGGTGGGAATGAGGTCACCGAGAGTAGAAGCGCAAAATAAAAAGGTGTATAAGCGACGCCAGAGGTAAATTAAATTCAAAGAGTTTGCTTAAATAAGTGCAGATGGGGTTCAGAAGGCTTGATTATTTTGAGCTGGAGAAGGACACAAGCACAGTGCATTATATGAACATGAGAGAGACTTTAGATCGCAAAAGCAATCAAAGCCCCATTGAAAACCTTAGAAATAACAATATGAGCCAAGGCCACTAAATGGAGGGATTTCTGACTCTAAAGAGAAATGCATATTATCTCCACGGTTGTTTTTAATTCGTGTTCCTGATTTCCTGTTTCTTTTCTTCCTTTTTACTTTTTTCTCCACAAGGTTCCAGTGCTGTCAAGGTCGGCAGGAACACAGGACGCTGGAAATGATTAATCTGTCAATCTACATCAAAGCTTCCTGCTGGGTGCCCTCCCTGTAGCCTCTCCTGCTCAGCGGCGAGAATGATAGGCTGTGTATTCCCGTCCTCGCCGCTACACCTTTCCGCGCTTCCACTCTCCTGCTGCCTGCAATGTGATGACAGGCTAAAATACAGCACATAAAAATTACTTGTTGGAGCCTATTTTACATCTGTGCTGCACCCCTAGACTGCACTTCCTCTCTGCACGTCCCAGTGGCAGAGCCATTTCACCATATACGATGATTACGGCTATTTTCAAACCCGTGTGTTCAAAACCATCCCATTTCTACATGCCACCCTGTCAGAGACTGCGAAGGAACAATAAACATCTGCGCCATCCAGCAGCAGCAGGCAATAATCTCATGAACTGATATCAAATGAAGGATTTGTTTTTTGGGAAATGTGAGGCATGTATTTCCAGAACGGTAAATATCATGCACGCAGAGGACAAGTGCCTGGGAATAATCCGAACATAATGCACCAAAGCACAAAATCTCAAAACCAAACATTTTCGAACATTAAAAAGTTTTATAAAAATCGCAAGTGCTTGTTCTCGTGTATCATCTTTTCTACAGTAACGGCTCATTCGCAGGGAATTGTAATGGTTGATATGGTGAAGTTCTCGATCAAGAGGCATTTATTTAACATTTAGCGAGATCAACGGATAAAGCATACGACGTGCCGTTCTTTACTTAATACGAAACGTAATCACTGGCAAACGGCTTCTTTATGTGCTGCTACAGGAAACTAATCAACTTCCGGGTGGTGACAGTCACTCC
Source organism: Notarius quadriscutis (assembly GCA_026167865.1). NCBI lineage: Eukaryota > Metazoa > Chordata > Actinopteri > Siluriformes > Ariidae > Notarius > Notarius quadriscutis. The sequence goes on from JANZLB010000011.1 coordinate 4,363,144, forward strand.
GCTTCATGATATCACGCCTTCCTGTAACAGTGCTTTATTGCTGACAGGTCGGAGGAAATAGCTCGCATGTGATCCAGCAACTTTGAAAACAGCTGGAATGCCATAAACGATGCCACCACCTTCACCACCGCTACTGCCACATCTGGCACCAGAAAGACTCGGAGACACTATGCTTCTTTCAAATCGCTCTTCACTGACAGACTCGGTGACGAGAAGCTCCATGAGTGAAGTCATTGGCCGGCTGACAGGCCTGCATTTGTGCCTGACCTGTCTTTTGTTGCCTGCCGATTATATCGCTGAGGCGAGTGATAGGAACGGCGCTCCACGCCGCTGATCCTAGGTTCGGGTTGCGTGGGTAATCTTCTCGTCTTTCCTCTCCTGTGGCTTTGAGCTTTGCTCTGCAAACACCACCATGAATCCATGCTTTTGTCTCCACAGCAATCCAACACCGGATTTCTTAATTAACGTCCAAGGTCCGGACAACTAATTTATCGGAAGTCTGGTTTTTTGTTTTTTTTTTTTCTGCCGCAATTCCTTTTTGGAAGAATGTGCAAATGTAATTACACGACTGAGACGTCTGAGATCTCATAATTATACGTGCCTGTCTACTACGATTACCTTCTACCTGTTAAATACATCTTTGGCCTGATTAAAAGCAGATATTTGGCTTTATTTAACTTAGTAGTTGTGTGATTTGGTAAAGGGATATGTTCAGTCCTAACCTGAAATACAAGAGAGGTTGATTTAAAAAAAAAAAAAAAAGAGTTACCTCAATTCCTGGGCCAACTCTAACATTCTCCTTAAAACGTCACAGCACTGTTCGTTTCTTAATTACTATTCCCAGAGAGAATTAATATTCTGTCGAGAGAAACGTGTTTATTTAACGCTGACGGAAGGAGCCTCCAGTGTCAGCGCTGTGGAACACTCAGAGGTAAAGCTGTAACGCTGAGTTTTCTGTTTTCTTCAGGTCAGAGGAGTTTTTTGCTAAAATGAAAAGCTGCAATTTTTTTTTTATATTATTACCTTCGAAACAGGGACAAATGAGAGGCTGGTGAGGGAACGGCTGTTTATAAAAGCGATAACGTCAGTGAGAACAGGAACCGACTTGTTCCACATCGTTAAACGTAACTGCAAATGGATAATAAGTATATTAGATAAGTTTTCGCTGTGGTGTCAAAGGAATAAAAGACTCTCGAGAGATGTTATCGGGGAAAAAAAAAAAAACAAAAAACCTGTTAGGGTGCTCATGTTAACTCCGCTTCATGTCACTCCACCTAAACGTTGATTATTTTCCTACGACAGCACGAGTTTATCCTTTACTTATTGTAAAGAGAAGTCTATTGCGTTCCTCACAGTGCTTCTCTGCGCTGAGCTTCTCAGTGCCTTCATGTAGATATACCTGGAGAAAATCTCTCTCATACATGCACTCCAAAGTAGCTAGCGCGCCGCAACGGCCATGCATGCAATGGACACACGCGAATTGCAAACAAACAGTGTGGTTGAGTAAAATTTAAAGCAAACGGACCAAAACGGGGATGAAATCATTAGATCTTTATTAGGATCTTAATTAGAGCTTATGAGATCCAATGCGTGTCAATCAGCCATGCTAAACTGGATTCCTGAATAGAGGAATCCCTGGGGAAAATGATGCTATCTGAATCAGGCACACTGCTGTGTGTGTGTGTGTGTGTGTGTGTGTGTGCGCTCACCAGGTTCTGTTCCTGCTTTAGTGAACCAATGAAACCATAATAAGTATTGATTAGCTCATTACTGCGTATTATTTACTGGCTTTGGGCTTGCACTGTGCTTTAAAGTCAGCACGTTAGAAGTCGTTAGTGCGAGTTAGGCTGGGGGGGTTGCTGCGGGTTTCCGGACCTCGGGGATGCCAGTTCAGCTGATTCAGGGGAATCTGGAGTCTCGACATACCCTCCGAGACCTCCCCTTGCAGGATTTATAGGAAGGAGGATGCAATCAGAGGCGTGAGCATGATGGAGAAATGTTTACTTCCAGTAAAGCCTTTGTGTAACATGCAGGGTGTGTAGAAATTAAATTCCGATTCAGAAGGGAGATGGAGGTGGTTATGTTGACGGGGTTAAATAATTTTAAGTAGGTCCATTTAAGAAAAAAAAAAAAAATGCAACAAAATCAAACATAAAAAAGTCTCTTTGGGAATCAGAGAGAGAAAAAAAAAAGCGGTATTGCTAACAATACACAGATATAATCAAAGGCCAGGGCAGTAATTTGCTTGTGTGTCAGTGCTCATGTGTGTCACAGCCCCCGCCTCATCCCCATTAACCAACGGCGGTCTGCTTTCTCTCCTCGAGAGCATGGTGCAATGGCCAGATAATCAGAGATCAGGCAGATAAATAGAGTTTGATTTCAGGGGACAAGGTCATGGACTGAACGGACACAGGTCGAAGTCAGGTGTCAGAGTGAGCAATCTCTTCACCTTCCTGCACTCTGAGGACTGAGTGCTTCCGTTTAATTCACATGCCATTTGCGTAATCTGCTTCACGGAAACGGGGCATTAGAGCGTTTCGGCGTGCGGCGACTCCGCTCTTCTCCATGACCTCTGGAGAATTAGTCCAGGCGCGGTGTTGAGAATATTTTTCAGCCAGTGTTTTCCAATACGACATCAACGCGAATTAGCATCACGTAATAAGATGGCGGGGAAAGTAGGGCTGAAGAAGGGGACAAGTATTAATTTGGGACTGTGCAGAAACTGACACTCCATCCTCCAGCCCTGAGGCAGTGTTACTTCAGATGCCCCTACTCTCTCTCTCTCTCTCTCTCTCTCTCTCTCTCTCACACACACACACGCACACACCCTCCATCCCTTCTTGATGGACGAAATGCTGTCTCCATAGCAATTACCTAAGTCTTTTATCAGTCATTTCAAAGGAGGAAAATTAGAGCAATTGTGTCAGGACAGTCATATGGGCAGAAATTGCACACTTACTCGGACCACTTACATCTGTGACTTTGTTCCCGTTTGATGAAGCCTATTGTTCTCTGCCGTGGCTTTCAAAGCTTGATTGGGCTTGAGCAGATGTACTGTACCCAAAAGGAACGCCTTTTGTTTCCTCCCATAGTGGCTTTTTAAAATATATTTTCGACCTAATTGAATATAAATTACAGGCCTGTCTCTGTTTATACAGAGCCTTTCAAGCATATCATACCATTTGTTTCAGAAAAAGAAAGAAAAAAAACAAACTAGGTGCTATTTAAATGTAGAATTCGGATGACGAATCAGGCGTTTATGTTTTAGTAACCGAAGACCATGTCTTAATTATCAGACTTCAACATTACCCCTTGCAGAGGACTGATAGTACATATTGATTGAAATTAGATGAGGAAGTAAAAAAAAAAAAAAAATCACGCAAATTAAAACGAGCAGGACTGAACCGGTCAAATCGTGTAATTAGAAAAGAAGGAGAAGTGTAATTGCTGAGAAGAGCTAATCCAGTGCCTCGGGTGGATGGAGCAAGCTCTGATGATTTCCTTGCAGGGAAATGTTAAGTCAAACGTTGGCTTAAATGCGAGCGATCTTCAGCTCGGGGACCTGCCAGCCTAATCTATGGCCAGTTCACTGCCCGTGATCCTATACTCTATCTGTCTTAGCATATTGATTTCCGAGCTGTCTTATTGGTTCCTAACATAATTATACCGGGAGCAGGTCTCTTAGTGCAGCTAATACTTTTACACCATGGCATCAGGGGAAGCTTATATCCATGTCATTTATTCAGACCAGGGACTGAGACTCTGCTAAACGGAGAATCTGAGGATTTTCGAAAATGAAAGTGTGAATTGAGGACAGTCTTCCGACAAAATCCACAAATCAATGTCTTTTTATTTATTTATTTATTTATTTATTTATTTATGTTAAAGAATGCAGATTCATAAATGCACGCTAAATCTTAGACAGAATGAAATAAAACTCATTAAAAGAAAGTACAGGCTGTACCGCACTTCATAAAATATATATATATATATATATATCACCCTCATGGAGATAGTCAGAGTCAGGGATTTGTGTCAAAGCACAACGACTCCCCTGTGTCTCATCTTGCAAAATTAGCAGTTTAATAGTGCAATCATTAAAAAAGCAGCACTGATTGGCTCTTCACTGTGTATGCACATCCTGTCAAGGACACGCCAGCATTTCCCATGTCTCACAGGAAGGGAGGGAGGAAGAAAGGATAAAGAAAAAAAGGTCAAAGACTATTTATTTTTCTCTGCCTAATTGTTGTCAGAATCTGACCTGAAACTGCATGCAGGTATTTTTCAAAGTCAGGAGCGGAGAAGGCTTCGGCCATTTATCACTGTTTATTTCCTAAGCACCCGTGCGGCACGTGTGAAGGTCTATTTCATCTTTAATTATGAAAATGTTGCTGTTAATGGATACAGGTGCCTTTGTAAATAAGGAAGCGCCTTGTGACAGAGACAAATTAAAAGGTTGGTCATTGGGCATCTAAGGCAGGTGAGGACAAGCGCTAGGAATTTGTATTACGAGTTATGCAAACTCCATGCGGTTCAAGTGAGCCTCGAGGACTGATACGGAATGAAAAATGAAGCAGGAACCAAAAATATACTGTATAACAAGCAGACAAAGTGAAATGGCGGACACGGACGTGCAGGACCGACCGCTCATCAATTCGTTGCCGTGTTCAAAAAGGTTCTTCACAATACATTTTTCATAATGTCAACAAAAGGAGCGGGCGGCGTGTGACACGGTGACAATCTGTGGCTTTTAAAAGGCAGGACTGTCACTGCGATATCTCATTTTGGTTTTATTCATTTCTTCACAGCAATGGTAAGTGTGAGGCAGCCTCTCCTCTCCCTGGAGAGAGGAAGCAAGCTGAGGCAGCTGTGCATCCATGTGTGTATGAGTGTGTGTGTGTGTGTGTGTGTGTGTGTGTGTGTGAGACTGAGGCACGCTCAAGACACAATCCGCCGGCCATCAGATCACACTGCAATCAGACATTCCTGCACCTTTTCACTCTTCACTCAGAGCACAGGGATCAGTGATCTCCGGCCAAGGCACCCCCTCAGACAACTCTCTCTCTCTCTCTCTCTCTGTCTTTGTGTTTTCCATACGGAATGATCATTAGAAGATAATACACGCACCAGATTCAAGTCCTTATCGTCATGTTTCTCGTTTAAAACACGCACAAATCGAAGAAAGAACGCAAATATTGTCCATAAGTCGGCTTTAAACTTTTGGGTGTCAAAATGTATCTGGTGAAAGACGCAAAAAAAGTTAAACTGCTGCAGTGGAAGATCTAATAATAAAGCATTAAAAGTTAAAAGCAACATTAAGGAAAGCAGCATCGCAGAAAAGTACAAAACACATTTCCATGCAAGCTGTTATTTGAGTGAAGCCATTTATCTACGATGATCCTAGCTCGTGGCAATCTTGAAAGCCGCGTACATCCGTTTTAATAAAATCGCGTTGCCTCAATAGAATTTTTTTTATGCACATATTCTGACAAGGTGAGGTATTAATTCGCACTGTACTCGACACATTTTGTAAATGACTTTCCCTTAAATCATTCGCAATGTCTAAAAGCCTGGGAAGAAATAATGATTTTTTATTAGATTACCGTTCTTTAAGATGCATTAGACAAATAGCAGGAAATAACACGCTGCGGCCTGGTAATGCAATAAACTTCCAATTATAACACTTATGTACAATAAGTGGGCTTCTACAGCAGAGCTGCACACAAATCATTACATTTCTAATGCAGCCTGGATGTGAAGGTTTTAGACGGCCTAATATGTTTATCCATCATAAACAAAATGTGGCGATCGTCCCAAAACTGTTCGGAGAGGACGCGATATGACTGCATCAATCATACTCGGTGCTGTAAATATCCAAGGGTTATCTATCGTCACGTCACGTCGCGCGCCGGTTTCATTTCTCTTCACGGTGTTCATACAGTACAAGTTCTCCGGGCCCATGTGTGGTGTTCTGGGAGAACCCATCGGACGTAGGGTTTCTGAAAACGTTTGTGATTCTTATTAACTTTCTAACCTTAACTCTCTAAACACGGCCTTGTTCAATCATCACATCAGGTCGATCGGGAGCTTGAAGATCAGCAATTTTCATGGTAGAAACATGGCTTTTCAAATTGAATTAATTTGTTTTTCAGGAATTCGGTGTGCTGGTGTCTTTCCGTGCAACTGGATCGAAATCTTCAGGTGCAACTTTCTTTCTTTTTCACTTCTCGACAAATTTAAAATGCTACAACTTCAACTGGAGAACATCATATGGTAGAAAATGTCAAAATCTGACGATGTGAAAGGTTTTCCCAGGCCACCACGCACATGCCGGAGCACAATCTTGTTGTTTTTGTGGGCATTGTGTTTGGGTATGTGGTGTTTGTCTGGCTATTGGTTCATAAACACGAGTCCAGTGTTTGGCTGGAGGCTGAGCTGAGCACCCCGTCTGGTCTAAGCACTATCATGCAGAACAGAGTGGCTGAATATCCCACGAGCCCTCCGCTGGGCCTTTACACACGTCAAAGGCTACTGTTTGGCTTCTCCAGCAGAGGGAGAGGAAAAGGGGACCAAAGATAATGAAAGTAAACATGCCGAGACCCAATAGTACACTCTTCTTTCAAATGAAGTTTTTTTCCCCTCTCTCTCTCTCTCTCTTTCTGTCTCTATCTCTTTTTTTAAAAAGTGAAAAACATGTTATTCGGAGAGAGTCAACCTGCAGGGACCAGCTGAGAGACACAAAGGCTGGTGGATGATTGAAAACATCAAACGCTGGTGTTTTCCACCCTGCTGGTGTGGCCTCCGAGATCGCCTCTGAGCTCGAGATGCCGCATTGAACCCTAATGATATTCGAGTACCCTCTCTTTTTTTCTTTCTTTTTTTATTTTGAGAAAATACACTGTTCATGCGGGAAATATGCCATTCAAACAACATCAGTGCTCGACACACAGGCAACACATTTAGTATTTATTCATTTCCTTTCTTCGTGGGTTTAATAAGCTTCCCGGGGACTTGCAAAGAAATCGTTTTATTTATTTATTTATTTATTTATTTTTTGCAGGGACCTTGTGATGGATGTTATGCATTTCGCATAAAAGGCTGGTTGAAATTGTTTAAAGGTCAAACTCGAGCAGGATTTGCGAGGACGGTCACCTGGATATCTGGCTCGCATTCAGGTGCTTCCCTGGAGTGTTTGCGCATTTACGTTCGCAAATTTAAAAAAATAAATAAAGAAATAAATAAATCAGATAAAGGGCAGCAGCTGTAGAACTAAAATTTAACTGGAGAAGTGGTTGAAAAAAAAATATACGTTATAGTTTCATGAGACAGGCTTCAAAAGCTTCAATTTAAAAAGTACGTTTCCGACGTATTTAACTTTATAGGGTGGTCACACGAGAGGCGGAATGAACCGGAATGCCGTCGGAATGAAAATTCTTCATTCGGGCCCATTCTAGTGGCCGGCCCGAATGTTTTGCTCATGCTCAAAACTTTCGAGGTGCATTTGAAGAGGAGAAATATCAAACGGCATTCGAAATGCATTCTGACTGCATTCTAAATATTCTTACGACATTCCAGCAGCATTTGAAACATTCTGATCGCGTTCGAGGGAAAAATCGAAATGGCAAGCCACTTCAAATCCTGCCAGAATGTCCTGAATGTGCCTCGAATGAGCCGGAATGCCGTGGGAATTAAAATTCTTTGTATATTCCGGGATATTCGAAGTACATTGTAAGTATTCGAGCTGCATTCTCTTTGAATTCTTAGACGTTTGAAACGTATTCCGCGGCTATTCCGGGAGCGTTCTGACTGCACTTGAGGTGAATTCGTACAGCATCCGACCAGACTTCGGGTGGTATTCGGGCAGCAATCGAACCGCACTCGAAGTGCATTCTAACAGCATTCTCGATATTCCTACTGTGTTCCAGCTACATTTGAACTAGCTAATACACCTGGAATGTGCAACAATCATTCGAGGCAGGTTCGCAGCGCATTCCAAGTATTCAAACAGCATTCTTACAAAGCTGTAAGAATGTCGGTCAGTTTGAAATTCCCGTCCGAATATGGCACGAATTTTGAAAAATTCTTCATTCCGGCTGGTTCTGCTTGATTCCTGCTAATTCCGAATAAGTGTGACGGGGGCCTGACAGTATACAGGAACTTTTGTCTCAACAGATCATTCTCTGTCTAAATTAATGAGCTTTAAACCTTATAAGTCTTTATTAAGCACATCAAGACCATCATAAGCACATTTTCATTTGGATTTAGGTTCAAGTTCAAGATAATTCATGTCTTTTAAATCAATGCAGGCTTCCACAAATGCAACCGAGTGTGACATAAGAGGATATGTATCTTGGCTGCATGGTTTATTTTGGCTTAAAATAATATAACAACCAGGATAATTACTCATAAAACAATCAGAGATAAAGGTCTTCCCTGAGAAACATACAGACAAAATGCAGCCACGGATACTGACAGTTTTATAATTCAACCTAAATTTAAACCAAACAGAAAGAAGACGAGAATTGAAGATTCTCTGTTTCAGCCTTGCTTTATCGTCGAGCCGAACGTAAGATTTATAAGGTTTTCATATCTTGTTTTATTTTGTGTGCAGCTTTGAAGCATTAAGCATTCTCCAGGAGGAATATAACTTTTTTATTCCACACAAAATAAATCCAAAGACTGTCTTTCAGAGTTTGGTGTTTGTTTATCTTCGCATTTGAATGGTCAGACTGAATAAAATGTCCAGAGTTTCGGTGAATCAAACCAAAGACTTGAAAAATGCTCCAGCAGAACCTGATCGAAGTCTGAAAAAACAAGCGTCTGCAGTTCAGAGACACTCGGAGGAAAGCGTGATGCCCCTCTTTTGCATACGAGTGCAGAGATGCCCATGATTGTGGCCGTGATTGGCAGGGGAGAGAAAGTAATGCTTTTCCTTCCACCCAGAGAGCAAGACCAGTTCTTCTCTCTCGTCCTCCCAGCCACAGATGGTTGTAGCATCACCAGGATTCAAACGTTTCATCTCCAGACGATGGGACAAACGCTTCTCAGCGTCAATGTGAAACCGAACAATCCTGTCTCGCAGAAATAATTTCCACATGCAACTTATCTGCAGCACATTTTATACAATTGATCTGAACATTCTGTCACAAGAACACTGCACGTTGTCAAACTTTTACTCGAATGCTCTGTATGTCATGTTCTACACCAACGCCATTTATCAAAGCCCAACTCTATATCACTAAGGTCGGAATGTAATCAGTTATATCATCAATTTATTTCTTTTTAAAACATGTTGAGCATCGCTCAGAGTTTGTGCAAAAGTGTCTGCCGTCTATGTAGCCTGAGGAATAATCCACTCCCACACTGTTTATACTTGAGGATAGGCATGTAACGATTCATCCAATTCACGATTCGAGTTGATTCACCAGACTGGGATTACGATGTGATTTTTTTGGGAAAAAAAAATTGTAACCGAAAAAAAGCAAAATTTATTTTCCAATTCTTTATCAACTTAAATATTCATGATGTTCAATTTAAAAAAAAGTTTCGTTTTCTTAATAACCAACAATTATTATTTCCCCACATTTGTAAAGGTTGGAGTACATTTTAGGAGTAACAGCCGATTAACTAAGATATTCCTTTTATTAAAAAAGAAAAAAAAAAGGTTCATAACAAATATTCCTTTTCTTATTAAACTTTTATGAACATTTGCTCTTCCGCCAGTTGCTTCTCTTTTCTTTATCATCTTTCAGCAGTCTGCAAAAAGAGAGCTTCAATTGGGAGTTAAATCTATTTGTACACAATCACACAACGCTTTCACATTTTAGTGTGTTTTCATGGCATTAGAGCTGTGTTACTTCCGCATATGGTGAAGTCACTTGCATTCCTGCTATTGTATGTTATTGCACCCTCTGCTGTCGAAGCAACACAATTACAGCGAGCAAAAACGAAGTGATTACACAGCCTTTTAGGAAATCAAAGAATCAAATCAAAGAATCTTTTAAACATTTAGGTGTGACACGAAATGAAAATATGACCTGGTCTGATCATATAAATGCCCTAAACACAAAAGCCCGTCAGAGGCTTGGTGTATTGTGCCGCATTAAGCGTTTACTACTGCTTTGACACTTTACAATAGCCTCAGATTACCGCATTTTGATTATGCTGATTTAGGATGGGGTGACAAAAATAATGAAGTACTCAGGCAACACCTTCAGATATTACAAAATAATGCTGCAAGATCTATTTTAGACAAACCTAAGCACTTTTCTGCCACTCAAGCTCTTAATCAGTTAAAATGGAAACCTTTAGCTATCCATCGCCGCTGCCATCGCTGTATATAAATGCCTGAACAATATTGTAGATTTTGATTTTAATTTTACTCGGAATTATAGGATACATACAGTGGATATAAAAAGTGTACACACACCGTTAAAATGACACAGTGGTGCTTGAAAGTTTGTGAACCCTTGAGAATTTTCTATATTTCTGCATAAATATGACCTAAAACATCATC
>JANZLB010000011.1:4472971-4493043 GCA_026167865.1 Notarius quadriscutis
CACAGAAAGGCCCTCGCCGGCCACGGGGCTCGAACCTGGACCTTCTTGCTGTGAGGCAACAGCGCTAACCACTACACCACCGTGCCGCCCGGATTTATTTTTGTTGTTGTTGTTGTTGTTTTTTAATATGCCTGAAAACACTGTTAAAAAAAAAAAAACAAGGGCTCCTGGGAAAATGTTATTTTCATTCACACAGTATAACAGCAGTTTGCAGAACATTAAACTTCTGAACCTGAAGAGTTCTTGGTTCTAAATCACTAACGTTCATAATTGGTCTAAACCAGATGCCCTGTGGAGCTTTCTCACAAGCTTTCTATCTAATGTGCTTGAGTAAAATGGAGAGCTAACTTTTTCAAAAAAAAATGTTTTTTCCCAAATCAGGGAATTATAGATTAAAGTTGATAACAATCCCCACCTAGAAATATTGTATCAGATTTACTTCAGGTCCTGGGTTTGTGACAGAAAGATAAGAAAATGTTGCTGGGCATGATATAAGGCCACTGTGCCTAGTGTGGGTACTCTCTTAGAAACTATGAAAGTCACATGCAATTAACTTACAAGTTTGTACCAGATAGTAGGTAGCATATATATTTTTTTTAATCAATTAAATGAGAGAAGAGATCTGAGGTGCGATCAAAAAGTTCCAGGACTGTTCCTACTGCGACCCAGTGGAGTGCGGTGAGCAGTAACTCTTGAGTCAGTATGCTGCCTGACATTGTGCGGTCAACATCAGGACCTGGGTTGAGCCCCAAGAGGGGCAGAATGTTGACATCACTGGAGGACAAAACACCTCACCTGGATCATTGCTTCATTGCCGTAAGCAATAGCTGTAGCATTTCAAGGATCTCTGTTCATCGCAAATGTGCACGTCGTTCCAAAAATGTGTGTAACAAGGTCCCGATGTTGATGGCGTGATGTCATGTGGCATACTGACTCAGAGTCAGTGACGACACTCTCGTGACCTTGCCGTGCTCCACTGGTCCATAACAGGAACGGTCTCAGAATTTTTGATGGCAGCTCGTGTGCTGGTTTGTGTGCAGGCTTTACGGAGAGGGAGAGCTGTATCAATTAAAGCACATTTCTTTTGTGAATTTTGTGCAGGAATATGATAGGCTGTATTTTAGAGATTAATAAGCCAGTGTATAGGTCCGGGCTACTGTAGCAAACAACCGATGGTAGCCAAAAAAAAAAAAAGTGTATGTATTTTTGTTCTCTGATCTTCATAGTCACCCCCTTAGTGAGTATGATATAGGAAATTAAAAATCTCTAGCGGGGTTTTTATTTTTTGTGTGTTCCACAGGATTTCAGTCCCAATGCGCATCTCTTGTCTCAGCCAGATGCTGTCTGATTCCTGTGTGTGGGGGGGGAGATGGTACATGTCGTATTTGTACCTTTTATGTGCATTTTGTTTAGAAAATATATCTGTTCAATCTGAATAATGTATTCACATTTGTTTAAATTCCTAGTAGCAGCCAATCTGCGTGTTGTGTCGGAGGAAGCAGTTTAGCTTGCAGTTCAGTCATGTCTGGAACCTATTTGCATGCCTGCCTCTGTGGATAAATCGTCGTGGTATGCATGTAAACGTTAGTAGGGCAGCGTGGGTGCACTCATCTCTGCAACAACAAGATCTCTTTAACATGCTCCTTAACAAATCATTTTGGCTGGAGCATAAGCAGGACAGCTACCATGATCTCGTCTCCGTATCACAGAGCTCACTCAGGCATGTGTTGAGACGAGCTGCTCAGCCTAAAAAGAGTCTCCTCTGACATAAACTGCCGTGACTCTGCCACAAAACTGCTGGAGCATTGCACACACTCCCTCAAGCTTTTTACTGTTTTTAGCCTTGTTTATTATGAACACTCAAATCAGTGTGTGCATCTGGGATGACATGATCTGAATAATGCAGCACAGGATGAGGAAATGACATCATGGATATGTTCAAGACATTCTGTTTGTCGACACAAAATGTATGATCCTCATTCATTCACATCTATTACACATTTTAAAAGGGAACAATCCTGTTTGTTTTTTAATAACAAGGATGCTGTTACGCCAGTGATTTGGAGAGGGGGAAAAAATGTTATTTACTAAAGCCATTTCTGACAATAAAACCAGAGATTATTTAAAAAAAAAAAAAAACTCAAATAAACGGCTGCCATGATTTGAAGGGTCTGTCCTCTAGCAGTGCAAAATCATTAAACGTTTTAATCAAAATGACACTAGTTTTTCGAAACATACTGCATATTCATGGACATAACGCACACTTAAACACAAGCAGTCTAATAAATGCTGCAATGTGAACAGACGATTTTCTGTTGGAAGCTCAAAGAGAATGGAAGCATGCATTTGTATATTGAGATTAGATTAGATTCACATTTATTGTCGTTGTGCAGAGTACAAATACAAAGCCGATGAAATACAGTCAGCATCTATCCAGAAGCGCCAATGGCATCATTGCACTGAGGATGCAGTGCAAGTAAAGAGACAAATGAGAGAGGATGGCAGTAAAGTGCCAAAATATTGAAACTTGAAGTGGATGGACTACACCAGACCATGTCGGCTTCTGGAACAGGAGTCTGAGGCTGTCATGGGCACAGAATCATCGAAACTATACATTTGAAAACTGGAAAAACACCAGGTGATTTATAGCAGAGCTCCCCTGCTTTGCATGCACAGAACAGAGGTGCATACTTAATAGAAATGGGTCAGCCTGATATTTGATGGGTTGACCGTATGATGTCTGTACAAATGACGTACGTGTACCACCACAGGGAACCCAATCGTAAGTGCAAGGCAACGTATTTCATAAACACTTGACCACCGGACAGCAAAATTTCTTTTATTTACATAAGAGAGATGGGTTTTTATCCAGTGCTTATTTTTAATTTGCTTTTAAAAAAAACACGGTATTTACACATTTCCCAGAAAATATTCATGAGTTTCATATAAAAAGGCGGTAGATGGATATACGTGAAGGAAGAGTTTTATTGAAAGTACGCTAGCAAGCAGATTCAAAACTGAGACAGACCGTCAACTAACAGGCAGTGGTTGAGCAAGGCAACAGCAGGATATCTGAGGTAATACGATACTCAGTCCAAAAACACAAATAGGATCAAAACCAGAAAAGCGCCAAATCCAAGGCTTTTGCAAAGTCAGGTACATGCTAATTAGTCCTAATGGCATGATTGCAATCTGTGGCTGTGCGCTCCGAGCGCCAGTGCGTGTGGATGTGAAAGATGTATAGTACAGATGTACTATATGGAGATATAGTAATGATGTAAAGTGAAAGCGCTGGTTCACTGCTGTCCACCAGGCACCCAGCAGAGTCACACCATAATAAATGTGGTGGTGTTGTTTCTGGTGCGTGTCATGTGGTGTCAAAGAAAGGACTAAATATGTATGCGTAACGGCGATGCGTATCTGATTACTGTACTGCTGTCACAAAAGAATGCAGCATTTTATTGAGGTGAAATACACAACGCTACACAATTCAATGGTTCATTCATAGTGCTATAATATTATTATTCTATTCAGGGTGATTTTGTGCTCTTGCAAATACTTTGCTCATAAGCTCATCAGGAGCTCCGCCTTTAGGCAGTGACTAAATATCCTATATTAAAATGTTAAACCTGTTATGGAAATTAATCAACATGTGTTATGAGAATTCAACAGCACTGTGGGATAACAATGATCATGAACTACAGAGCATCAGGCATTTTCGGTTGTGTATTGGTGTAAAAATGTCACACTAATCAGCATAACACCAAAACATCATCAAAAATGACAGAGCCTTTTTTCCCCCTAATGCAATCGAGCAAAACGCCTTCACTTGTCTCTTTAACGCTGCACTCTTTTGATCCCTACGTGTGGTCTAAATGAAAACCAAAACAGATCCATTCCCCCAAGTTCCCTCACAGACATGAGGATCAATACACGGACATGTGGGTATTGATCAGCGTAATGGTAGCAATACTCACAAATTTGCCAAAACAAGACCTTTATTTCTAGAGGTGTTGGCCCTGCAGCTTGAGTGCTCCAAGGGTAACGTTTTTACAATGTCCATGGATTTTATAGACGACTGGATTATATAGTATTACGTCGTTCACCTTGCAATCAAAGCTACTCGAAAACGGCACAGGGCTTATCGAGCTTTTAAGGATAGCCGGAGAAGGAGGTCCTGCCGAGCTCAGGGTGAGAAGATACGTAGATAAAGAAAAATTTTAATATTGGAATAATTACAGTCACACTAAATTTGAATTGTGGCTTAAAAGAGTGAATTAATATCTGGGCTATTTAAAAAATATGAGATAATATGCTGTATTAAAGCAGAAAACCTACTTACAGGAGCTAAACGACTGGTACTACTAAGCAGAATATAAAATCATTTTATGCCCCAAAGATCCCTTTCAAGTCCCAACTTATTATTAAAGCATATTAACCAGTACCTAGTGCTGTATATGTACTAACTATACTGAAACTCATAAGAATTTCTGACAGCTCCTGAGAGTTTAATATTACATTCACACTTTCGTCCATTTGTTGAATCCGAATCAGAGAGAATTTGATTCTTTTACTATTTGATAAAAGAAACCAAATTAGAAATACGGTGACAGAAAAAGGTAAACCTTTAGCAAGTCCGCACAGACACTATAAAGAAAAGGGGGGGAAAAAAAGCATGGTGAACACAATAAATAAATGATTCCATAATTATCTCCAAAAGCTTTGTGTATCACATCGAGTGTTGAGTTTTCTTTTCTATGTGTCGGCCCAAATCTCCAGAACACAGCCTTATTCTGTGATGCACTCGACGCAAAACACACGGCACGATTGATTCCATTCCTGCAGGTGAGTTGATTCAGAGTCAAATCGCTTTCTCACTGCAATCACACAGCACTAGAGTTCGCTCAGAAGCAGACTGGGACCATGTGGTTTAGACGCTCCTGAACCCGAGCGTGATGTGAAACTCTTAACACCTCACATCCATCTAAATGCGAAAACATAGCACTTTAACAACAAACCTAACAGAGCTGCAGTTTAATTCAAGCTCATTGTCAAATCAGACATTTCGGTGATCAAATAACAAAACTGTTATCAGCAGCTGCAAAGTGGATTATGTTGTGTCATCTGAAGAAAAGAAACGACACAAAACAAAGTGTGCAGTGAAGTGTGGCGTCAGGCAAAGCCAAGATTTTTCACTTAGATCTGCTAAACCGCATCATTGTTCTCAAAGCCTCATTAGCATGGAGGTAATTGCAGTGCTTTTGTAGCACTGTGCATCTAGCACTTCGACTCGGTGATAATTACCGCAGTTGCTGCAACACTGCTCTAAACACTTCAAAGTTGCACACATGATTTACATAATCCCAAAAAGCCGTCCATTCAGAGGGACTGGTGGTGCCGTTTACTCTGAAATGTCCTCTCTCTGAATGTCCGTGTTGGACTTCAAAGATGGCTAGAACACAATACGATAATGAGTGGCATTCAGGGTTCTGTAAGTGCAAAAAAAAAAGGCAACGAGACTCGCTTGAAATTTTCAGTTGCCTTTTTTAGCGCCTACGGTTTACTATGACCTGGATGACTGAGAACCTTCACAGACGGCAGTCAGGGTTGTTTTATTTTTTATTTCTTCTCAAATATTGTGTTGGCTCAAGATTCATAGATCAGTAACAGTACTTAAAGAAATATGAAATCATTATCATTATATATATATATATATATATTATTATTTGTGTATTTGACATTAAATCTTCGCGATCTTAGCGTGACAGAAGTTTTCCACATTCACAGGATGAACCCAGACTAATATCATATACAGATAAATCACTGGATAAAAGTTTGCGCTGAACGTGTCTGCCGATGATAAAATGAAGGGGACCACACACGCACACACACACACACACATACAGTATATGCCTTGTATTTTATGCAAGGCTAAACAATTGATTTTTGCAAATCATTTTAATACATCATGACTCCTTCAAGCATTTTTTCCCAGTAGACCCCTGGTGTGGACTGGAACCATGGTACGTCTTTAGCAATAATGCAAAATCAATGAGCAGAAACTGAGCTATCATCGCCTTACATGCAAGCTGCTATTTTACTGATTTCAAATTAAATCCACAGTACGTCCAAACAGAAAAATTGGCATCTCTACTCGATGGGAAATGAAATATTACATTTTCTATTTTTGTGGGAACAAAACAAAAAGCTCCTCTTCTAAATGAAAACACATTGATTCCTTTGGCTGCACCAAACGCTAAACAAACCGCAGTGTTTTGAAATAGATACATATATGTATGGTAATTCTTTCATTTATCTCTGAGATATGGCCAAAGAGAGACAGAAAGAGTGAAAGAAGGAGAAAGCCCTCTTCTATTTGCAGTTCCATTAATCTCCTGAAGATTTAAATGCATAATCCAAAGGAAGACAAAGCAAAAGTCCAGCACCCGTCACCCAGGATTAAATATTCATGCTGTATGCCTCTCTCTGCTTTTACACCGACAGCGTCCATGCTTGCTGCTCTTTGATATGGAGTCGGCTAAGGCGCTTACGTGACTGCTGGCCCGTGAACGAGGAGGACAGCGCAATCAGAAAAAGTACCAGAATCAACATGAAATAGCCGGCAATTACTGGCACAGGTTTTTTATTTTTTTTCACCACAAGGACAGCGTATATAAATTCAGTGTGTTCTGGAAGAGCTCACGGCCCTCGTGTTGGGTGGAGGGCGCAGGAAAATAACTATGCCCATAAGTGATTATGTACTCATTCCAGTTCTGTCACTTTGTGTTTGCGCGTCTATCAATGACGTGGACGTCAAGTCCTTTAGAATTTAAACAGCATATAATTTAAAACTAATGCTTTTAGAGGTCATTATTCTGACATTCATTCTGAGTAGACTAAAAAGAAAAAAGGAAAGAAAGAGAGAGAGAGAGAGAGAGAGAGAGAGAAGCCATGCTTGTGTTGATCTGTGTATATCTTGTCAAATCATTTATCGTCCATAGTTTGACAACTGAAATAGCCTGGGGGAAAAAAAAACAATCCCATTTCAAAGTCTGATCAGAAAAATTGGTATTGAAATTACAAGCCTGACGTGAGTGGAAGCATGATCGCATATACAGTATATTTACAGCTTTTAAACTAAACATGCTATCAGAATTGTAAGCTACTTATCCTTTGTTAAATATGAGCTAATGCTATCCAGCAAGTTGGACTAAAATGCACAAACATTTGGTTCTGTATATGTAACACTGACATATTTCATTTTTCCTTTCGGAATATGTTTACGAAGCTGAGTGGCAAAAAGCGAGTGTTTATCCAGCCTCCAAATATTACACAGTCGGGCACCTACAGCCTGGGAAGTTATCGTCATTCTAACACGTCTCAAACCCCTCACAGTTTTCCCCACAATTTGGGGTTTTCCTGAATTCCTCGTGTGTGTGTGAGAGACTGTGTGTTCATTTTTTCTGTATAAAGCTATCCATCTAACCACAATGTGATCACTGCAAGGAAAATAATATTTGCATCCAGTCACTGTCATAATAGCTACACCATAATGACACATAACAAAATAATTCGACCTAATTGTAGCCTTTTCGTTATCGGAAAAATTGTAAAGGTTGGAATTTGTCCTAGTTCGAAAATATTTCAGAAGAATTAAAGTTTAAATCCATAGAAACAGAGATTTTTGCATGTATCAACCATGACAAAACTAATCACTTTTATTGTACATATCATGATGCATTATATCTCTGATGATTTTAAGCGATATAGCTGAATGAGAGATAGCGTGAGCATGGCTTTATCACTCCTATCAGCTAACTTCACAGTGTGTTAGGGTAAAAACTTTAAAAACCAAGTACACTATCAAGTTCGGAGTTCAGTACCAAGCTTGTGATCAGACGGGGTTTTTTTTTTTCCCCTTCTCTGCTGTCCGATTGCCAAACTGTGAAGATAAACAACTCTCCAAGATGTACATGGATCTCGATAACTGAATCTTATCCTCTCTGGTGATCTGATGACATCACTAATCAATATACAGTACATTACACGTCTCACAAGTTCTCGGGATTTGCATTACTTCGTGGCATGGGGAATAAAGAGAAATATGTCCATCAGGTCAGGATAATGCTAATGACTGGACCTTGCAGACTTGATCACCGCTCCTTCACTTGAAGGCCTGTCATTCAGGATTTAACCGATTCTCTGAATCTGGCTCTTTTCAGCTGTAAATCCTGATATTACGGTCCTCCAGGCTTTTTTGACTGTTTTACAGAGCCATTTAAATAAGAGACCAGGGTAGAAAAGTGTGTCAAGGGTCTGTAACAGATGTCTAGTGGTCTATCCGCTCTCCCTTTGGCTAATTTAGCACTATATTGAGCCTTCAGGGAGGATTGATGGTCCAAGAGGAGGGGCCTTCTCTCCTCCACATGAACAAGTCCCAGGAGGAAGCGGCCACAACTTCCAACACTTTATTACTGGTCAATTTGGAGTCTTCTTTCACTTGGGTGACATGGCTTAGGAGATGTCACAGACTGGCCAATCAATACTTGAAGCTTAGCGGGCTGAAGTGTCTGCCACCACGAATGGCAGCAGCTGCGGCCGCACTCACTCTTGACCTGTTTATCGGACGGTAATTACTTGCGAACTGCTCAACATTTGGCTCAGGCTGACCAGACCACATTAATGAAAACAAAAGGAAAAAAAGTCACAGGCTCGATTGATTAATCGTCGATCGTCCTTGAGCTTGGCCACTGTATTTTAAATTAATAGAACACGGATAAGGTTAAAAATATTCACGTCTGTCCGTGATTATGCTTTTTTTTTTTTAATCAGTAATCTAATTTTAAAAATGGTATTGATCTTTGGCAAGGAAACACGCAGTTATAAGTTTCTTGAAAGGCAGCAATTGGCTTTAAAAAGTGGCGAGTGAGCTTTCCTCCCACAGAATGTCTAATCGACCGGGACTATCTCCTGATATTTCTTGCCTTATTTCCTCTGAATGAAGAGGACGAGCAGGCGGCAGTTGTGTTAGGCTGCGGTTTGCCCGTGGCTCGATGTTCTTGACTTGTGGTGCAGCAAGCTGCTCAGCATGTAAGCAAGCCAAAGCCCGCTAGCTAGAGAATGTATTGATCCTATAGATTTCCTCCAAAAGATGCGATAATGATACATCATGGCTAGATTTAGCTGAACAAACTGTTAGGGAAGTGTGAAACCAATTTTAAAACATAAAGACCGGCGTGTTCCATTGTAACGCCTCGACAACAAAGGAGGTGAAGACACAGAAATCTATAAAAGACCTTAAAATGCCTTTAGCATTGTTGCATTTGTGGCTAAATGAAGCTTGTGTGGTATTTAAACCTTAAAAACATATACAGACTGAAGTTATTTCTAACTACTTATGTTTATAACATGCTAATTTAACAGTGCTCATTTGTGAATTGTTTAAGTGAAGAAAAAAAAAACCCACCTCCTGATTGTCAGAGTAAAAAATGATGTGAGCAGCAGAGCAATTAGCCGCAATACTAATCACGTAGATAAATATACAAAGAGGAAAAATTTAAAACATGAGCTCTCTTTTCAATTTTGTTCAAGACATATGCTAATAATCCAGCATGAAACAGATCAAACCCTTTCATTTTTCAACCTAAAATCAACATATCTGTGCTTTAAGCTTCTTACTACGCGAAAAAAATAATCATAAGGTTTTTTTTTTTTTTTAAATAAAATCCAGACTCTACATTCGAAATTTTCCAGCTGATTAAAATGTAATCATTGATTATTCTAACCCACAATCTTTTTTACATCAAGGGGAACATTTATTTTAATCTCAGTTTTAATTACTTGGCCAATTTCTGCTTCCATGAGAAGATATTCATCTTTTCAGTATGCAAATTATTAGATGAAATAAAAGATGAGTGGTCCAAATAAGGGGAAAAAATAAATGAATAAAAAAATATCAGGAAACTACTTCAGGCTAGATTTCGGATATCAGTCGGAGAAACTTTAATTTAATAACACAGTAGATTATATGAATACAATGTCATATGAAAACGGCATACTTCTACATCTGTATGTTATAAGCTTAATACAAGATATTACAGATAGCATAGTAAGCCACGAGAAGAGAATAACTTTGTTTCTGTAATATGCTGAATATGATTGCTGCTAATCATGTAATTGGAATATATTTGGAATAATCCAAATTAATCGATCGCTTTTTAAATGTACGTCTCGATTTCTGAACTTGTATACTATATCGTAATACATATACAAGAGATAATAATTAGATCACGTGCCGATCATTCTTATTTTAATGAAATAAATAGCATTTTTGCTGTTTTCTTTTCTAGTACACTGTACACCTCGTTCAATGGCGGTTTTTTCCCCCCTTCTGCTTATCTAAATGCTGGAAGAAGCCAGCATGCTGAGTGGTCATTTTGGTGCTGTAATGGCCAAATGAAAATAACAACATGTCTCTTCACACAAAATGACCACAGCATGACGCTGCCAGCTGAAATTAATTCCACTTTTGAGTGAGGCAGGGAAACACTCCAGGTCCCTGCGATCTACTGTACAAGTCTTGAATATGTAGGAGGCCTTATCTTTCACTCGCCATTTCTCACTGCAATTCAATCTCCCAAAGTTCAGGATTACACTGATGGAAATGTACATCAAACAAAAACATTATTTTTTTGGCGCTGAAACGCCTCCCCAAGCCATGGGGAGGGGGAGGAATGGATTTGCAGCGGTGTGACGAAAAGGTAGACGTCTTTGTGTTGGGAAAGGAAATGAAGGGTCACAGCGAACTCATCATTTTAGCTCATGATGCTTTCATATAACCGAGTTGTTAGAAAGAAATGAGCAAAATCTTGATGCAAACGGATGAACTAATTTCACTCCTCCCATACAGAATTTCATATTCTATTAATAATCCTGAGCTAAAATCGCATGTTACTTAGGCAGGGTCGCAAGAAACAGGATATTAACCAAATCCAAGATGCAAAGCTGCCTGTGTCTTAGTTAACAAAGAAGAAAGCACATGTTTTACCTTCTAAATGGAAAAAGCACGCATTAATGCCCCGTGTTCAGTTTTAACTTCAGCATGTGTTCCCTATAACAAGGAGATCTCAAACACTCGCTTCGCTCTGGAAAGTGAAATCTTCACAGTTGTGTGAGCGATTTGATCATTTCGGAGTTTAGAAAGTCATGCATGACAGATTTTATTGTCTTCATGTGTGTAACAAAAACCATGACCCAGAGCAGTGGATTATGTGTATGACAATATGAGAAAAATATTAAATAATAATAAATAATAGCAGGGCATGACGAATTAACTTGAACATAAAACAGACAACGGCAACTGGTTGGTCTGACTGTACAAGCGAACATATTATTACTATCGAGCTAAATCAGTCAAACATAAAATAAAAAAAACATGTCGTCTTTTTATGATTCAATTCAGTGTTAGCTTTATTAGTGACTTTATTCAAAACAACAAAAACATTTAAACCTGCTACCAAATCAAATCTGGCGTACGCTCGCAGGACCACAGCAGTGTCACAGCCACTTGACGTCTCTATTCAGTGTGTAATGATGTAAATAATTGCAGACAATTAGCATCGTATTAATGAGGCTGAAACAAAAGGCCAGCTCCCCTGGCACACTTTTTTTTTTCCACAGCTCGACAGAAAACAAAACCTCACTGCTGTTGACAATATGCCATCTGTCTCCAAATCCACAGGCAAAGAGCAGCCATGCTCAATGTTAATATGACATGTTGAAACATTAATCGCCCCCTTGGGCCAACATAATTACTACTCCATGTTAATCACCTAACAATTAACAGCCATCAGTTCCGAGGGGCAATCAACGAATTAGCTGGAGAGAGGCTTGTGCACGTTCGCTGACATTCTGCTCATTCAAAAGCAGCCCAGGCCTTTAGAATGACACCTTCTGTGCACACGAGAAGAACTCATTTGCACTTGTACCAATTAGACGCTCTAATATCCCTCAGTGAATTGGAAGGCCCTTTCACACATTTTGTACCTTTGATTTTTTTTTTTTCCACCCTTCCTCTTTTAGTGCTGTATTCTGAATTTTTAATGCACTGCTGGATTTGGCCGTATTCTTTTAATATTTGTATCATTTACATGAAAAAGGAAAAAAAAAGGTGGACTCGGTGCGACATTAAGGACAATCATCTTTGCTCCGACTTTACATTATTCATATTGATAAACGAAACTTGAAACACAATCATCTATAAACAAAAAACGTCATTTGTCACATCACATGAAATAGTAAAATGTATATAACGACTTATAATTATATCATCATGTTACACCCGTCGGCATACCACACGCCGTGATGTGATGTCATTTTTTCAACACAAGCTTTTATTTCAGATTAAAAACCTCCAAATTCAATCGCACAGCTTCGTCCTACACTAATCAAATTCTTTACTCCTTCATAATTCTTCATATTGCTCGAGATACTACCGTGCCCGTGTCACTGGAAAATAAAACGCAAGCCGTAAGAGAAGTGGCGTTTGGTCTGAGCGCTATACAGTACGTCAGTGATATACTCTGGATGCATGAGAATGCATGAGTGATGAATTCTCGTAAGCATACATATTTATGTCCGGACACATTTTTTTCCCCCAACGCGTCTGAATAATCAGGGGACGGCTGACAGTCAGGTGCTGGCCTTGACCGGGGACGAGGGTCCGATTTAAATGTCAACCTCTGCATCACCAAAAACTACCTATGGCAATTACTGGAAGGTTTAATGGCTTTGCTGTCTTGTTCTTAATTTGCTGAAATGGCTAAATCAATAGCTGCAGTTGTAGTCACAGCTTCTTGTTTTACTGCTTTAAGATAAAGTCGAAAGAGAAGACAATCTTCACTTCCAATTTGCAATGTTCAGCATCAGGGCGGCTCTTATCAGCGGGGTTTAAAAAAGCAGCTGTCTGACCTAACCGGCATGTCGCTCAAGTGGAGGTGGACAACACGCCGCTACTGCTGCTGCTCTAATACACCCAAAATGGAGAATGACAAGCGTATTATTATTATTATTATTATTGACTGGTCCAAACTAAAATTAAACTGCGATCATAAATTGTCTATATGAAAAACATTCATTTTTAAAAAACAGTGGATGTCACACGGACTGTTCAACAGATACAGAAACCGACCAGAAAACAAAAGATAAAGGCTAAACCCTTAACTCAGTCATGTAAGGCAGAATGGATCTCTCTGTCTCTGTGTGTGTGTGTGTGTGTGTGTGTGTGTGTGTGTGTTCAGCCTCCTGTGTGACTAACTCTGTCTCAGCTGTTTTTAGTTCAAACACAACCCAAAAGGTTACATATATAAAAAGAGCACCGAGACCTCGAATCCTTCAAAAGACAAGGCGGCGTTCATCCGAACAACTATTTAACACCAGTGTTTTTGGCATTATGCAAATGAAGCTGTTGTAAAGTGTGTGTTCATTTAGCTTGTGGTTTTTTCTTTTAAAGAAACCCTCAGATGTTTTGGCTCAGCATGTGGCCTGTTAATCCATCTTAAAGCCTCCTCTCCATAATCTCCCTCTTTCATTAGCGAAGATGACCACAGAATGCCACCTTTATTGCTTTTCACTTTCTAATTGCATGCTGATCATATATTTTTACATTTTTTTGATTTAAACTGGAATCAGGACACTTTGTAATTGCAAAAATATTTTTACATGTTCCAGACCAGATTAAAATTTAATCTGGATATTAAGAACATTAAATGTCAAAGTTAGGGGTCAGAAATGAAGCCCAAAAAAAAAAGATGCATTCGGGATTTTTAAAAATGAATGTCCTAACATTCCAAAATCATGCAATCTAATAAGCACGTTTCCAGACGCATTTTTTAATAATAATATAGCAAGGGATTTTAAATTCTTGCATTTTCGAACATTCCTGCATAGAAAAAGTGAAAGGAAATCAATTTTGCATCCACTTATCACAACGAATATTTACGGTCTTAAATCATAACCACACTTCAGGATAATGCAAATAGTTCAAGAAGCGCATCAAACTTGTCTCGTAGTCTTTAATATTTTATAAATGCACATAAAAGAGTGTCTTGTTTACAATTTCCCATCTTAACATAACTGTTCAACAATAAGTCTCTTCCACGCCTCCTCGCCATTCTGAAAGAATGCTTAGGCAAACACTGCCACCCGCTGGTGGAGAAATAATGCAAACTAACAGCACTGCAAATTCAAAACATACAAGAAAACATGCAAATGGCCTGCATGTTAAGTAATGCATCCCTCCAGGCGCAGATATGACATGCAGATGGAGAAGAGAAAAAAGAAACAAGACTGAAAACGAGAGCTTCGAGAGAGAATCGTTCTGCGAGGATCAAACAAGACCGTCTTGTCCATTCCGCATGAAGCTTTTTTTTTTTTTTTTATGAGAGGTTCATATTCATTCTCACAGAGAGTGTAAAAGCCAAATACAAGTGTAAATGTATACACCCGTGTCATATGGAAGCAGTCTTGGGATGAATGGGTGTAGTAATATTTTAGGGATAATCAAAGGATTATTGCAAAAACTAGCAGACGAGTGCAAATGTGTCACTCCACCCTGACTCAATGATTACACTTAAGCCCCTGTAGTTAGGTGTTTTGAATTTCCATATTCACACACACACACACACACACACACTCTTAAAGAGGGAACGGTGGGGGGAACGACTAAAATGTTGGCTTCACCTTTTATTAAAGCGTATGAAAGACGCTGAAGGAAACCCACACCCTGTTTTCATTAGCCGCATGTCATCCAGAGAGAGAGAGACAGAGAGAGAAGACACCAGTTTTCTTTCCTTTCTACCTTTGCATCTCATATTACTGCATGCAGCTGCATGCATCAAAGCCACAGAAATCCTGATGTTGTTTTTGTATATATTTTTTCCCCAACTTGAAAAAATATACAGTATATTTGTATTAGGCTTTAAATGTTCACAGAATCAAAAAGAATGCAGTGCTTTAAAACACTGCCATCTCATATGTCTTGACGTCAAAGAAACACTTCCTTTGACAGATTTTACATTTGTATTAATTTTACATGAACATTGCTTTTCTATATATTTCATATTATCTCATTTATCTGAAACCTAATTAAGAGCCAATATTTCACATTCCTGTCGGATAATAAATTGTTTTTTTTGTATAGTTTTGTACCATCTGGTTTCACTCAGCCGATTTGCAAATGTCCCTTGGTATGGCTAAACAAAGACGCTTCTTGAATTTTTGGTTTGTGCAAAAACAAATCCAGATGGGTTTTTTTTTTCCTTTCAGAGGAATGAAAGAGAAAGAAATTTGCATATTATATATATAAAAACATAACATTCTGATTTGGCAACCTAAACATATAGATACAGATACAATGACGCATGTACATTATTGAAAAATCTTGTCTTAATAACGCGTTAAAAAAAAAGGCCAAAGAGAATATATATTATATATTATTGTAAAAAAGAAAATTAATGTTTTTAATATTGACTTTCAAACATTCCTTTTTGAGAATAGCATACCTGATATCAGAAATACATTTATCATCATATAGTCATGATCATCCCTGTTCCCAGTATAAATCCATAATTCAACACATTAACATCAGAGGTACATTAAATACAAGCACAGAGAGCAGAGAAAATGTGCACGTAATCAGCCTAGTGTTTGTTGAAGCTGCTGAGCAGGGTTTATTACTATGCAGAAGGCTCGGTAAAAAGCCCTTTGCTGGAGATTTAAACCCACCACCGCCCTAAATCGCACGTCATCACACCAATGAAGCCCCGGACTGCAAATTGCATCCCTTAATGATCACTGGACTGCATTTGTCTGGCGCATCACTCTTCTCCCTCATGCAAATGCGAGTCCCATCATCCTGCCTGACCAATAGGCGTGTGTGATGAAGCAATCCTGCCCTGCGCGTGATTAAAGATGATGGATCTCCTTGGCTGATAAAAAAAAAAAAAAGCCTGGCGTAAATTTGCACACCTTAAAACGTCAGCCCATATGACACGCTCACACATATAAAAGAGAGAGCGAGCGAGCAAGAGAGAGAGAATTAACGCACCGGGATTAAGCCGAGGGGAATAACGGGGCGTCTCTTTAAAGCGTGCTCCAAATCCTGTATATTACAACAGCCCCGTGACCCCCCTCCCGAGAGCCAAATACTGTGCTAGAACAAGACATCCCTCATCAGGAACGGCGCAGAATTACAAGTGCGTGGAATTACCAGCCAGCACTCCCTTGTCATGTCACGCCACTGAGTTTAGGATAGCCCAGGATGGAAGGATGAGGCACAAATGAAAAGATTTGCTCGAAGCGCAAAATGATGATGGCGATGAGATTTGAGACAATGAGACTGATATGTATGATATGATTCATGCAGCAATGGTCGGAACTCGACTGACAAATTACGACAAGACATTCAGAAATATATTTACCAGTGTTTCGGTCCTCTCAACTGCCCTATTCACTGGGTGTGTTGAGTGTGAGCGAGTGTGTGTGTGTGTATATGTGTGCGAGTGTGAGGTTGAGCTAGCCTCCTCTTGGACCACTAAAGTAGAAGGGGGATAAGACGGTGGGGTGTGTAGAGTGTGGTGTGGTGTGGGGTGTGTGTGTGTGTGTGTGTGTGTGTGTGTGTGTGTGTGTGTGTGTACATAGCCGTGGCCCCCGAGACGTGTGACCCACGGTGATAGTCGGGAGCCGTTTGGTGACCTCCTGCCAGGCGTTCCCTCCCCACACACATACACACCCCACACGGTGATTAATTCCCCCTACCCTTCACACACTGTGGGCTCTGAGACGTGTGCTGCCACACACTGAACCCCCCCTTCACAAACCCTTTCCACAAACCCCTTCACTACAACACACTCGCAGAGGCAAGCACACAATGCCTCTCTGCTGATGCACAGAAACAGCTGTCTATTACAAAACACACAAAGTGACAGCAGAGACGACTATGTAAAACTGTGTAAAACAAAACTTCACCTTTAATCGTCCCTCAATAATGATAAAGCAATTCGTGCGAATTAAATAATGAACTTCGGCGAATGTTTATTTTGCCCCGACTGAAAGTAAGTAACCGGTCTGAACTTCAATTCGAAATTCTTTCGCTCTTGGTGGTTAATTTTATCGGTTATCAAAAAGTTATCGAAATTTAGTCACAAGCTGTGATGTAACTTAAGCTCATTTTATCAATATTTACTTTCAGTCATGGATGGAAATGAACGCACTTGACGAATGTTATCTGGTAAACATTAAAAGGAAACTGAATCATATTAAATCAAATAACTTAAATGCTCCGTATGAAACGTTAACGCATGACTTTGTAAACTAAATAATGTTTGTTGCTGCAGTAAAAACCTCACACAAGTTTTTACATCCAGTTTTAGCTTCAGGCGTTTTTCACGACTATTGTCATTATTTATTCTTACTTAACGCACACGTGCAAACCTGAGATGTTTCTAGACCTGAATTTACGTGACAAAAACCGTAGAGCCGGATAAAAAGTGGAAGTGAAGAATGCCTAAGCACAACATATTCCGTCACTCAGGTGAAAAGGTTTGGCAAAGCTTTCGTCAGGTTCACTGAAACACATTATTTTTTTCCTCTACACATATCTTATTTCTTGATTTTCTGTCTCACACAATTTCTGCTCACTTTCTGGCCATGAATCTTGCAGCCACCCTGCTACAAAGTGGCGTCACTCCACTCCATTTTCTGACAGAACGAATTACCATACGTCCACTGATTATGTGACGGGAGGGAAATTTTGGAGTGTAAAATGTAAACTTTTCCCCTTTCTCATCCCAACACTGTGACAGAAAACTGGTCACCAGAAGGACAGAGTAAAGAGAGCAATCTCGTATCTGGGGATGTGAATTTCTGATTGGGGTGATGAGGCATTACGGTAATCCCATTGGACAGTGTGCTCTGAACGCTATGACTTGGAGGCCCCTGTAAAGGTGGAGTCTCACAATTGCAGGCGTTCGAACCATAATTTAAAGCTCCACGTGCTGAGCCTTAGCCTGAACAGCAAGCAGCAATCTGACAGCCAAAGCGACTATGCAGATTATCTGAACCTGCATTACCCTTCGACCCCCTGTTTCCCCTCGTGCTGTTTGTGTTATTTAAATTGCCTTGCTGTCAAACATGCACGAAGGACTGAGTGACGCACTGTTGAACAAACATTCCTTAACACGCTCCCTCCGGGCCAACACTTCTTAATAAAGTTAGCTTTGTCATTCAGCTCACTAGTTTGGGCGGATGTGAGAAAAGGACAAGGAGAAAAACAGATTTTACATGCAGCAAAATCTACTAATTTAACCGTCACTATTTTGGTCTCCCACTGAGACAAACCATCGTTTTCGATTGAATAGAAATGCAGTATTCTTTTATTATGCCCAGGATATCGTCAGCACGTCTTCATGTTATGAAAATACGCCTAACATTTATAAAGGTGGACCCAAAATACCATCTCGTGCTTAGATTCTTCCTCTGTAATGCAGGTATTAAGATAAATTAGAGATGGACGGAATGTGAGCGCAAATACAATCACCTTCGTGCTTCATATTTCACACACACACAAAAAAAAATTATCTAATAAAACATGTAACATGAATATGATTTTTTTTTTAAATGCCAAATAGAAAAGCACAGTTAAAACAATCAGGTTCATATCCGGAATATAATTTTAATACTGGAAAAATGCTACTTGGTTAAAAAAATATGAATAATTGCTCCATGTTTAATAAAATCGATCATTTTAATCTGAACACGTGTGAAGGGTTGACATAACTTCATACAAATCTGAAAGTGCATGAATTAGCCAAATTACTTGGTGCTGAGGTCTTCTAATTTGTTTTAGCGTTAGAGTCCAGCTCGTGGTGGGAAGACGCGGAGATAGCCAAGGGACTCGCTGAGTACACAGCAGTGCAATGCAGTTGGCTGTTAGCCCAAGGCAGACACAGCACATCCTTATAAAGGTCATGAATGTGGGCCGTGTGGTCACATGGCCAAATGAACTTTGTAAATGTTATTGTACATGATGACCTGGGAGAAGTGAGGTGCGCTCAGAGGACCCCAAGTGGCGCTGAGGTGTCTGTGATGGAGGACAGCCGTAGCGTTAGCGCTCGCCTCGGAGGACATGCGGGTCAACTTGGCTGAGGTGAAATGCCGAGACCTAAAATCGGCTTGGATCTATGTGCAGTGTGTTCGTTTTTCGCCAAGTTAATGAAATTTCGTTTCAGAGCAAGTTTGCTACAAGGAAGCAAAGCTTCATTGGCTTCTGTAATGGTGTAGGCTATACAATTGAGGAAGTTTTGCCAGGAATGAAAAGACACACTCTTGTATCAATCTATAAGTTCACATCTTTCTGAAAACGTGTCAGATACAATCCAGAGACTTGAGAGAACTGAACCGTTACGCAGTGCACAATTTGTGGACTAACAATAATTTCTCAGAGAGCTACAAGAATCACTGTGTGTTTTAAAAACGTAGCGATAAACAAGAAAGTGGGAGATAAGGTGTGAGTCGGGTGTGCAAAATGGGGAATGTATTCAGTATTAGAGTTATGACTTGCGCTGTCATCTTTTTCGAGAACAGTATTATTTATTTTTTACGACTATTTATAATCTTACAGAAAATGTTTATTTTATTACTCTTTATTATTCCTGCTGCTGCTGCATTAATGTGTGAATTCCCATCTGGGATTTATAAAGTGATCAAACGAGCAATCAATCGATCTATCAATCTATCCGGGTCTTTGTGCATCTTCCTACAACATGTATTGATCACATCACATCACCTGATGGTGTTTATAGACACCGTGTGTTATTTTTATATTGATCTTTATGCCATATATATATATGCAGCTGATTTGTCAGACCAGTACATATCTTTTTTTAATCAATGATAGTAGTTTTATCTTTCTGATATGAAATATATGCATTTTTATGTATTTGAACAAAGTTCTTCCTCGTTTCCAAACGTTTTAGGAGGCTATTTTCTAATGGTTTAAGATTTAGATTGCAACG
>JANZLB010000011.1:4602504-4626645 GCA_026167865.1 Notarius quadriscutis
CGCCCGGGGAGCAGTCAGGGGTTCGGTACCTTGCTCAAGGGCACCTCGGCCCAAGGCCGCCCCACGTCAACCTAACTACATGTCTTTGGACTGTGGAGGAAACCCACACAGACACGGGGAGAACATGCAAACTCCACACGGAAAGGCCCTCGCCGGCCGCTGGGCTCGAACCCGGAACCTTCTTGCTGCAAGGCGACCGTGCTAACCACTACACCACCGTGCCGCCCAAATATGAAAATAATATTTGGGCGGCATACATTTCAGAGAAATAATAAATGAAAGTGAGGAAAGGGTATGAAGTTTTTCTGTTCTGGGTCACTTCACTTTCAACTTGTGTAACTGTTTGAATCGATGTGTTTTCTCCTCCATAAAAACACACATTTCTGTTATAATGCATGTCTCACTTGTTTTTCCCCACTTTTGTGACAGTTGTATTCAAATCTTTCTCCACTGCTATATATCATTAGTTTCAGGTACACAGCCTGCATGCCCCTGAAACCAAGGTCTCAGTCTGAAATGAAAACTCAGTCATTCTAAAAATAAACACTGCCTGATTTCACATGAAAACCAACATGTAAAACAGCCATAATATTTTTGGGGAATAATTTGCTGCTTATGTTGCAGCCAAATACTTTGTAATGGCCAACCATGTAAGTGCATGTGCAAAAATAATGAGATTTTAAACGTACAGGAAATGGTTTATTTTCATACCTCTAACATTGACTGAAGCAATAATCTAATGCACTGAATCAGTTCATTTCTACCCAACCATGCAATCCATCCATATTTTCCTGGTGAACATTTGTGTTTATTATAGATCCCATTACTTTAATGCACTTAGTCATAACAACTGTAAGAAATCAGACATTACTTGATATCAGCACTGAAATTCCTGATGATGTGTTGGTGTTTTGGATGAAACGTGCTACATGAGCGTTGATTACGTTGTTGTGAAATATGAAGTGTCGAAGCAGTAATCAGTATTTTATGCAATTTGTGAAAACTATCATTTTCATAGTGGGGTCTGGAAACACACAGCCTTTAAACACAGAGTTGAGCATTATTTTTTAGGGACATCATAGTGATGAAGCCTGGCTGAGTAGGTTTAATCTAAAGCTCAGAAACTTAAAAGCAAGTATAAATCATGCCACCTTTCATCGATCTGAAAATTTAATACAAATCCAAAGTGCCATTACTTTTGCTTATGGAAAAAAAATCACATACCTTACAAATGATCGTATGTTTTTTGCTTGTGATTATGTTATCAATGTGTGATCACCATGATCTGCCCTGAAACTGCTCATGTGAACCTGAGTAAACACAATGTGTGGAAAAAATGATTAACGTGAGAAAATCATCATATGTGAAAATGATGTGAAAGTAAATGAATCATAGGGGGAGGGGAGATCACATGTGGAAAAATTAATCAGGTTAATTAATCACATGTGAAAATGAATTGTGTGGAAATAAATGAATCATTTGGAGGAATCACATGTCAAAATGAATCGTGTGAAAATAAATGAATCATTTTGGGGGAATCACGTGAAAATAAATGAATCATTTGGGGGAATCACATGTGAAAATGAATCATGTGGAAATAAATGAATCAATTGGGGGAATCACATGTGAAAATGAATCGTGTGAAAATAAATTAATCATTTGGGGGGATCACATGTGAAAATAAATGAATCATTTGGGGGAATCGCATGTGAAAATGAATTGTGTGAGAATAAATGAATCATTTGGGGGGAATCACGTGAAAATGTGGAAATAAATGAGTAATTTGGGGGAATCACATGTGAAAATAAATTAATCATTTGGGGGGGATCACATGTGAAAATAAATGAATCCTTTGGGGGAAATCACATGTGGAAATAAATTGATCATTTGGGGGAATCACATGTGAAAATAAATGAATCATTTGGGGGGAATCAGATGTGAAAATAAATGAATCATTTGGGGGAATCACATGTGAAAATGTGGAAATAAATGAATCATTTTGGGGAATCACATGTGAAAATGAATCGTGTGGAAATAAATGAATCTTTTGGGGGAATCACGTGAAAATGAACTGTGTGAGAATAAATGAATCATTTGGGGGAATCACATGCGAAAATAAATGAATCATTTTGGGGAATCACATGTGAAAATGAATCGTGTGGAAATAAATGAATCATTTGGGGGGAATCACGCGAAAATGTGGAAATAAATGAATCATTTGGGGGAATCATATGTGAAATGAATCCTGGAAATAAATGAATCACGTGAAGAAAAATCATATGTAAATCGTGTGAAAATCATGGCGTATGTAAAATCATGTGTTAATAAGTGAATCGTGTGAAACTAGAATTGTGGAGAAAATAAATATGAAAATGAATCTTATGCAAATGAATGAACCATGTGGAAGAAAATCCCATGTGAAAAAGGAATCATGTGAAAATTAATTAATCACGTGATAAATGAATTATAATGAATCTACATGTATGGGTGAATATTTGTATGTGCGTTAATCGTGCACGCTGTGAACGAGCTGTCCTTATGCACGCGCTTGTGCGTATCCATGGCAACAGCAGCGTTCAGTTCCGTAAACAAGGCGGTGGGTTCTGCTGACTGTTCTGCTGGCTCCTAAAGGATCTGTGGTGGTGTTATTAAGGGCTGTAGAAGTTCTGTTTATACAAATGGCGAACAAAACATCGAGGTAAACCTCTTTTATGACACTGTATAGATATAAAACCTGACAGTTTCAGCCCTTTTTATTTGTAAATAGTATTTTATTTATTTATTTGCGTTTGGGATAGATTCATGTTAGCCAAATTAGCTATGAATAATCTCCATCTCCTGTGAGGAACCATTTCTTTCTGTTGATTTCACAGAGAGTCGCTTCATAACCTCAGAGACATGCTGTGATGGATATAATATTATCCACCTCTTTCTCTGGCTCGACAAATCACATTTTAGAGACAGAGCAGTTCTTAGCCCTTTGCTGAAGAGTCACTCTGGAAGTTTGTGCAAAGAATTATGGTCTTTTCACAGCTTTTCTAACCTACACACGGTGAAAAAGACCCAGCAGGCAGATGTCCTTGGGTCACAGAGATAAATAATGCAGACCTCAAGGGAATTGAGCTAGTTTTTCTTTTTCGAACTGCTTTCTGTATGATGCTAGGTCAGGTCACATTTATAGCAAGTGCTTAATTCACCTTTGGCCTTTCAGCTGCTTTTAGCCTTACAATGATCCCAGGGTCAACAGACTATGGTGCTCATAAAACAAATAGGATAGTAGTTGTGTAATAAGCAATGTTACCATATAAATTAATGCTTGCGTTATTATTTTTGAAAGAATGAACCAAATAATGTTATAACCAATGTTTATTCTAACCAGACGTGAACTATAAATTAGATTTCGGTCTTCTCTTAATCCACATTTGTGCTCATTATCTCCTAACCACTTTATTTTTCAGAAACACACCAAAACTCCCAGCTGCCACGGTTCGCCTGACTGTAGATCTGATTGCCAGATCGAACAGTCACCTTAAAAGCAAAAGAAATGTTCCAGTCCAAGATTATCTCAAGAAATTGACACATCTCAATTTTTCAAACAAGAACATCGATGATATCGTAAATTCCTAAGTGTACTCCAAATAATTCAGTTTGTTCCAATTCCACGAATTTTCCTTCTAATTTTGTCTCATGCCTTCTTACAGGATGACCTTTCCATGTGCAGAAACCTCACAGTTCTGTACTTGTATGACAATCAAATTACACACATCTGCAACCTGAATTTTGCTTCCAATCTTACACATTTGTACTTGCAAAACAACAAGATCACTCACATAGAGAACTTGTCCTGTTTGAAGAAGCTTTCCAAATTGTGAGTGTATTGCTTAAACCTTCTGTTGTACAATCGTGTGAAAAGTTACTGTATATACAGATCTTTTTGATGATAAAATATATACTGTGCATTCATATTAAAATGTGCACTGTTATTTCCAGTTAACCAATGACCAGCTGTTTATTTTTGCCAGGTTTCTGGGTGGCAACAGCATTACGCTGGTCGAGGGTTTGGAGCAATTGGGAGCGCTAAAGGAGCTGCACATCGAAGGCCAGAGACTCCCACTAGGAGAGAAGCTGCTCTTTGACCCTCGTACTGTCCAAAGCCTGTCGGTGAGTAGCTCAAGGTTGAAAGCTGCCCACACACTGGAGACCTGGACTCTCCTTCCATGTTAAGGATACTGGGAACATGAGAACCTTTCTTTGTGTATCTATATGACTTTTTTGCAGTTGGGTAAAAAGCAAAACCAAAGCAAACACATGGGCCAGATTCGTATTAAAGCTGTTTTTGTGTAATGATAGTAAAAGAGCTCTCTGTTGCCACTCACTTCAACTGAACCTGTTTACAACCTTGGTCTTCAGTAAACAAACTGCAAATATACTAATTTTATTTATTTTGATAATGAATAAAATTGCTACGATGGTGGATGCAGCAGATTTTCCTCCAAAAAGCCTCCCATGTAGTATCACTGCATATCCATTTATGCACTACCTGAGAAGCCATTGTCAAGTTTAATATCTAAAGAAGCTCATTCTAACTTCATGTTCTTTGTAGGAGTCATTATGTGTTTTGAATATTAACAACAACAACATTGATGAGATTCTGGATCTGGCCGTTCTTAACAAACTGACACATTTATATGCTGCAGACAACCAGATTGTGGACGTACAGGTAACTTTTTTTTTTTTGTATTTCATGTTTATTTCTAAACTGAAAGATCAGAATGGACTCATTTAGTAAAAAAAAAAAAAAATCTTGCATTACATTTAGTACACTTTTTGATTGTTTATTTGATAGCTATATCCACTATTATGTGTGAAATCATTCTAAATGGGATACTAAAAACTAATCCTGCAAATCCTCTCAGCGGTTCCCAGTCTACAGAGTTACACAGCGTTCAAATTATTCAACAAATCAGTGAGCTTGGTCTCCAGGGACCGCCTTTGCTGACAACTTAAACAAGCACAAGTTTTCCTCCTTCCTCACTAGACTTATTTTATTCCACATCACACATTTGACACTCGAACTCCAGATTTGTATGAGGGAATAACTTTACAAATTTAGTTTCCTCTTGCAAGAGGCCCTAGTAAGGATGAAATGTAACCTCTTTTTTTTTTTTTTTTTCGAGAGAAGCCATTTTTCAGACCATTTAGTGTACACAGGCTGATAGACTTGCTGCTGTAGAAATGTGCAGTGAATGCAAAAACCTTGTCATAGAGCAGTGCAGTAATTTCAGGCCGGGCCTCAGAGGCAACGCTTGAGATAATTGTGATACATGTGTCAAAGGAAGCTTTCATGTTTAGCAGATATCTCCTTTAATTTATACAACCCCTTGGCCAGTATTGATTCAGAATAGACAGGGCCCAAAGGATCGATTCCTGCTTTGCACAGTTCAGTGGGAATTCAGAGGAAACGTTATAGATTTTTAAAAGAGATTATGACAAGCAGTCAGCCGAGTGACAAATGGGAATCTGCAGAGGCTGGTAGTGGCACGTGGCCAGACGGGTGCAGATGGGGAATCGAAGCGCTGGTCAAATACAGGTTTATAACTGGCCATCATTAGTACAGTGTGGATCTGGAGGAGAGCCGAGTCAGGGGTTCATTCGGCACTCATACGGCATGGAAGAGCAATTTGGTGCTGGGCAGTTCGCAGCTAAGCCCTCTGACTGACGGCCCTGACATGATCATTTATCAAAGCCTGAGAGTGCACCGCTCGCTGGAGTCCCGCTAGACTTGATTGCATGTGGACTGAAAAGTGGAAGCACTTTGGTTGAGACAGGAAGGGAATGAACAATCAGTGTGTCCAGAGAGTATTCATATTTCCACGTTGGATTAATGTGCCTTTAGATAAACATACTTCGCGGGCAACATGCTTGAAGGCTATTGCCCCAGGGAACTTGTTAGTCCAAGTGACAGTATTTATTAAAGCAAGCCGGTGTTTTATTTACACCTTTATTTTCATAAGTAACAAAAAAATGCTAGCTAAAGTTTTTTTGGGAATGCTGATTTTGGGAACCAGTTTTGTGCAGATTTGTTGCTTTCTCCACCTGAATAAGATCTTAAGTAGACGTTAACATTTTATTAAATTGGACGCAAAAACAAAAAACAAACTTATTGTTCTTCTATCAGGAACTGGAGATGGTGTTTAGCCAGTGGCCTCAACTGTATCATATGGATTTGCGTGGAAATCCTGTCTGTCATAAACCCAAATACAGAGACAGACTAATAACTGTTTGCAAAATGCTAGGTAAGAACATAGAACCTCAAAATTACTATTTGTTTATGCACTGATGGAGTATCTACCCTGTGTTTATTTTTTTTTAATTGTCCAAACATTTATACATTATTGTATGTTTTGAATGTATTTCA
The DNA here is from genome assembly GCA_026167865.1 of Notarius quadriscutis. Classification (NCBI taxonomy): domain Eukaryota; kingdom Metazoa; phylum Chordata; class Actinopteri; order Siluriformes; family Ariidae; genus Notarius; species Notarius quadriscutis. The sequence goes on from JANZLB010000011.1 coordinate 4,608,923, forward strand.
GACTTCAGAGTTCTCTTAACCTGACTTTTGCTGTTGCTTATACAGTATGTGACAATGTGTAACAATCATCCATGTGTCTGTTTTTCTAACAATTCTCATAAACCATATTTATTTCTAATATGTAGAGGAACTTGATGGGAAGGAGATAACCGAGATGTCTCGGCAGTTCTTAATCAACTGGAAAGCCTCAAAAGACGTTAAGAAGAAAATAACAGATGGTAGAATCATAACGGGACAAATTTCACATCCCTTTTCTGGTATGGCCATTAGTATTCTTTACTCATTTATGACTGATTTCTGTGGTTTCATAATAACAAAAAATTACTTTTTAAAATCAGAATGCAGACATTCAGTGGCTGCCATTTGAAATACTTAGGAATCTACTGTATATGTGCTTTCTATTCTCAAACATTTTTCTGATTAGTATTAAACATATGCGGTCCAATCGATGTTCTTACATGTCATCAGCATGTAACTAAACACGCTCAAGTCCCTCTGTGTCGTGTGTATTGGGATTTGGACAAGATGTGACTCATTCCATTTTCATTCCAGCTGACTTTCACTTGGGCCCCCAACATCCCTTTGCCTATAACTCTGCTGGCTTTCTGAGGAAGAGAAAGCCGCTCTGGTTTGGGAGACCCACCATAAAAATGAGGTCAGGCGCAGTGCGGACAGACTGCGGAGACGTAAGGTATGAACAGCATCAGCAATCCCTCTTAATTCCTAACAAAATGCCATTTCTATGGTATATATATATATATATACACATCACTACAGAAAAAATTAAGAGATCATTTTTAATGGTCAAATCAAATAAAAAAAATATAATATGCTCTGTTTATATTTTCAGCAAAATTTTGAGGTGTACTTAAAAAAGTGTATAAACAATATCAACATAAACATGCTCCATTTAGCAGCCCGCTTCCTTCCTCTCTCCCAGGTTGATAAATGACCTGCTATTTGTCAAGTTACATTTCATATTCTTAACACTCCATGCAAATAAACAACCTTTTCTTCTGCAGCTAGCCTTAGGATATCAATTGCTTCACGTTGTTGCTGTATGTAAGGTCAGGAGCTACAGTTTAACTTTGGAAAAACTACCCACTCCCCTGAGAGCATATCTACTTAAGCACTACTCCCAGAGGTGTACCAGAGCGCTGATTTGGACCACCTCGCCCAAAAATTCAGGTTTAGGACCACTTCAGCTCATGTGCCACTTGCGCACACTCTCCACCAGTGATTTAGTGACTGCATTTCCGTTATAGGTGAAGGATAGGAGTATTACACCCTTGCTACCACTGCATGTCCCATAGTTTGAGAAGATGCGCTGACAAGCTTCAGAGAAATCAGATAAGGGATATGATCGACTTCATCATGCCTTACCAACAGGTGTGATAGATATATTAAAATGGAATATCTATCACTTATGTGCCAACATAATAGAGCAAAAATTCATTATAAAAGACATTTAAAGAGGAAAGAAATTTAATCAGTACATTGTTTTAACACATTTTATAAATCCTTTCGTAAATCTTTTTAAGAATGCTTAATACATTTAATGCATTTAAACAGATTGTATTCTTTAGTCAATGCAACAAGGAATGTACTTTGTGGAGAGTAAGTAAGGCTGAGTAATGACAGTAATCCTAATAACCAGCTGTTTATGTCGATAATTACATTTAATAAATATTTATTGTTCAGTCTAAACTCTCAGATAATAAACTGCACTTTTTTCTAGTCACTGAGGTGATGCACTTTGTACCTTTACCCTTATACCATTAAAAAAATAATAAAATCTACAGTACAGATTGGACTTTAAGGACCACTGGTGACTCTAAAGATTTACTTGAAAAGCTAGTTAACAGTAAACCATACCATATAAAAGAAACATAAGACAAAACGATGTATCCTTGGTGATGGTGCCATGCCAGTGACAAAGAAAACTGTCCTGTTTTTAAGACTGTATAATATTATGGATAGTATAAAAACTGTAATGTAGCCTTTCAGGTGTTGAATTGATGAAAATATTCCTGAATGTTAAGCTAAAGTTAAACTTAATATGACGTTCTATGAATAAGTACTCATACTGGATGCTTAACCAAATGCTTCTAATGACAATTTTATTGTATATCAAATTTTTGTGTTCACGTTACAGATTTTAGCATGAATGAACCTACATGTAAGTGACAGTCATTTTTGTTGTTCACATGAGTATGAAGAATCATGAAGACCCCCGGAGCACAGGACTAATTACAGATCTTCAAGAGATGAAAGTTCAGAATCACATGGCTCTCTGAGCATCCTCTCGAAGAAACTTTGTGGACCTCTTAGACATTTCCCATGGCCCGCACCCCACACACAGACGGTTCATCACGAGTGCATGTGGAATGGATCTGAGTGCTCACAGAAAGATCAAGTCCACAGTAATTGTCTGTCATCATGTCAGAATGTCACTTTCAGAGCTCAGCAAGCACTCTGTTGCACTTTGTTCTATACACTCACACACTGCCTCTGTCTTCGATCAGTTTATTGATTGCTATTTGATCAAGTGATGCCTGTAAGAATTTCTGTTTTTATCACATTCCAGTGAGCTTTATCTTCAAGCCTTGTTTTGTGTTTTTATTTTAATTGAACATCAGAACTTCCTGTTATTTACAGTACGAGAGTTTGCATTAAAATATATAATTTTTTTCTCTTGATATGCTTTGTGTCTCTCAGTTAAACTTGAGATTGTACACTTACGTTCAAACAGACTGCAATTTTAGAATTTTCCTGTCATCTCATTATCTCTAGCCGCTTTATCCTGTTCTACAGGGTCGCAGGCAAGCTGGAGCCTATCCAGAATATTCAAAATTCTTATATAATTTGGTTTGTTGGTATCTGCAAGATTAGTTTACAACCTTGACAAATTTGCAAAGCACAGTGTTACTGTGTAACTGTGCACAAACGTTAAAATGTTAAAAGATAACTAGATTGAACTTGAACCCGCAGGTGTCATTTTATTTTGTAATGTGCAACACATTAAACTTTTTTTTTTAATCAGAGTGAAATGTCCAATTTGTGAATCAAACAATTTTTACATTTTTTAAAGGCTCCTTTTCTATGTAGAGCCATTTTGTTATCACTCAAATAATGAAGGTCACAATAAATATATTCACTGTAGACTAATGAAGAAAACAGGGTGATCAGATGCCTTTCATTTGGTCACTGTATCCTGTAATAAACCCCATGTTGTAATTGACCAGTCTGTTGAAGAACTTTTTTTTTTTAAACCGCATGTGTAAAACGTGGAGTAATTAGGTGCTTCATAATTAGTGGCCTGGAGCAAAACTGTTACTTCATCCTTACAAAAACATTGTGTATGAAGAACAGTCTGAGATATACAAGTTATGAATAATTCCATTCATTAACCTAATTCCTCGACATCTCCGTGTGTGGACTCTAGAAATCAGGGTGATTAATTTGAGAGTCTCACAAGAATTTCCTCATACTTCCCTGTTGATTGCAGTGTTTAGAGTTTATTTATTGGCTGTGAATCAAAGTGGTTAGAATATCAGGCTAAAATCCTGCACTGTCCAAGTGTCTGATCCAGTGACCGCCAGTATGCAGGTAATAGCATGCATGATATTCTCCCACCTTAATCACCCAACCACATCACAAATATTTACATTAAATGGACAAAAGTCAAGGCTATGATCCATACATTCTCAGAAATACAAAAGAAAAATTAATGCCACTAAGGGTACACGTTTTGGACTTTGCATCTTTTTAAAGTGCATGTTGGCTAGCTTTTGAGTTTTAAAAGGTTTCCAGGTAAAATATACATCATAAAGATACAAAACAAGCGAGATTAAAGAGTTTGGAACCCTAATTTCTGAGAGTTTGGTTTGTTATTTTAGGGGTTATTTAACGTTTCCCTTTTAATTAGTCTTTTAGTCGTGGCTTGCACAGAAGTAGATGCGTGTGGCCGAAAAATGCTGCTTCTGGCGTTGGAGGTTGGTTTTTTGAGAGAGAGAGAGAGAGAGAGAGAAGGGGCGCCTCATGCGCCGCCCGTGTGTTTTAAAGCCTTGTGATTAATTGCACCGAAGTGAAGGACTTGTCAGCTCGTTGTTTTCCCAATAAATTAGAGGCTCCTGAGACCTGACGCGCTCAGGTGAGGGCTTGGCAAAGATACGGCGACATAAAAACGCACCTTCTTCACTAACTGTACCCCGGTTTACGGGCTATCGAGATCTTTCTGCAGCTGGAACGGAACTATACATCTGTTGTCCGAGCGTGAGAGAGAGAGAGAGAACTCCAACTTCTCTGCCTTCATGTATACTTTTTCAAGAAGGCATTTTTGCTGAAAATAAGCGTAAAGGTATGCATGCGTGTGTGTGTGTGTGTGTGAGAGAGAGAGAGAGAGAGAGAGAGAGAGAGAGAGAAAGGTTATCCACTCCTCGTTTTAAAACGAGAGCATTTTAAGTTTTCAAGAGCATTAAAATGTGTAAGTTTAAGCAAACTTTATTTGGAGTCCTTTCTCTGGTGATGGCTAAATAACTTGAAGTTAATTGATTTCCAGGCCAGAAATGTTATTAAATCATTTTAATGATTCAATTATCTTTGCGCAGAAATTGTGTGCAAAATAATGATTCAATTCTTTTGTGAGGGTTGACACGTTAAACGATGCTTTTTGTTTTCCTTTTGCGCGACTTGGAGAGGTCGTGGCAATTAATTGAGCCTCTCTCTCTCTGACAAATATTGTGAAACAAGTTTCTGCGTTTTTTGTTTCAACTTATCATGCTGTGTCAGGTTATTTTTATGCTTAACACTGTCAGGTTAATAGCTATGCCTATCACTTTGGTTGTATAGTCGTTCATTAATTGCACTATTATTAGGTAACCTTTCTTTTAAATCTTTCCTGTGAAGCAATAAGAATTAGTCAAGTCGAATAGGAAAATCTTGTCTTGTACAGCATAGAAACTTCATCGGTTACAGATTTAGGCCTAGTGTTTACTAATTTGTTGCTGTTATTAGGAAACTTTATTATCTCGGTACTTTTTTTTTTTTTTTAGGTTACAGAATTAATCTCCAGTGGATGGAACTGGGTGTGTGACAATTATGGAGGACAGTCCTACATCCAGCCCGAGCTCTAGCCCGAGTCCCGACGCACTGCCTTCAGACCGGCGACGAGGGCGCGTGCTTTCTGCAGGCGGTGGTCTCGGGACCAGAGGGCGACCGGCAGCAGCCAACGCTGCGCGCGAGCGGAGTCGCGTTCAAACCCTCAGACACGCGTTTCTGGAGCTCCAGAGGACCCTGCCATCGGTACCACCCGACACCAAACTCTCCAAACTCGACGTGCTCATATTAGCCACTACATACATAGCTCATCTGACCAAAACCCTGCAGGAAGAGGGCATGGAAGAAGGAGACGGTGCGAAACGGAACGAACCGTTAAATTCACTCAAAGGCGGCGGTTACCTGCATCCTGTGAAAGTGAGTAAAGTGGAACTGCATTTTTGTGCATTCATGTGTTATGCTGTTTTTTTTTTTTTATCACAGTCTACATACGACTGAAAAAAAAGCTGTACACCTTTAACAAGAAATTGTACTTTTGACTTTTTTTTTTTTTTAAAGGTCTGTAGTATCGAGACTTGTTTTACCCCGTCTTTACATCTTTGGGTTTTTTTTTTTAAATACGCTTATTAATTAAATTTATTTCAATTGTATTTTATTTCACTGCTGTTTGCCTTTTTTTTTTTAAATATAGCACTTTGGCTGACACTTGGTGTCTTTAATTGTGCTATCAGTAAATCTTGAAAAGACAAATCAAAATGCATCACTTGAAAAATAGTTTTACAAAATGGTGATATCTAAAATATTAGCCTCGTTTATGTTTTTGCTTGTTCTGATTCATTTAAAATCTTCTCATATGTGTATATATATATTTTCCCCCCAGAAATGGCCCATGCGCTCGAGGTTGTATATCGGTGCCAGTGGCCAGTTCCTGAGCAGTTCAGGCCAGAACGAAAATCAAGCATCATCATCATCATCATCTCAGACATAATCCCTTTGCACACAAGACTTTCTTTTAATTAAAATGAAGTTTTAAATGATCATTTCAGGATGTTTGCAGAGCTAAACATGTGGACCACCTCTGTTTAAGCGCTGATGATGTGGTTTTAGCTCCGAAGATTAACTAGCGCCTTAAATCGTCTTAATGAGTCACTCTGCATAGGAATTATCAAAACTTATTTCTTTTATTATTATTATTATTATTATTAATTTTTCACCAATTTCATATTGAAATGAATGCAAATAGGAACAAACGACTGCATGGCAATTGTGTTGCTGTGTATTTACGGTACACTTGCATGTAACCTAATTATTTGACATTTGTACATAATTTGTATATAATCAACTGTGATTTTTATGTCTTTCTAACCAGACATCTGTGCTCAGTGTTCTGTGTCTTTTAGTTCCGTACTTGGAGGATTTGTGTAGCTATATGTCGGGAAAATGAGCTGTCATGCTTGACTTGTTGGCTGTGCACTTTCAGTTGAAGTATTTGCACTAAATGCATGTGTGAATAACGTAACATTTGTCATGTGAAGAGGTCTGTCAGGACCACAACAATGGTTGGACTAAGTCGAGCAGAAACCCTGCTCTTTCCTTTCACACACACGATTGTCGGTGTATTTGTGAATTGTAAATGAAAAATAAAAAATGACGCATAATTTAAAACTACTCGCCACTTTCAGATGATGTTAATTGTATATTGTATGACAGAAAGTTTGTTTTCAGTTTGAAAACAAGGTCTGGATGATGTAATGATACACAACTTCTGTTTGGAAATTCGCTGAAACAAGAAACGCATTCAGATATTGTTTTTGTCTTAGTAATTTAATAAGTTCATTAAATAAAATGAAATACAGCATGGATTCATTTGTCTACTGACTGACTCACCAAAGGCAGAAATATAGATGGGCATTTAATAGCGACTATACTATATACTTTTCTATTTTTTCCCCACGTGTTGCACATAAGATATAGAGATTAATGAATGTCGACTTTTAATTGAAAGTGACAAACAAAATCTACTTAAACGCCACTAATTAAGAAAAACTAAACTGACTTTCTTGTTTAAACAATCTTTAGGCGTTATACTTGGATGCTCATAAATAGTCGGAATAAAAACACTTTGATATTTGTAAGATGTCAACATAACATGGGTGCATTCAGTCGAAATGACATTAGTCAATATTCCTGCCAGGTAGTGATGCTAAATCATCAATGAACTTTGCGCATTTATTTTTCACCATATCAGGATTTTTATGGACTATATGTAGACCTGCGTGAACTGCTTAAAAGGTGAGGTAAATTTAAATCATTCTGCCCCCCCCTTATCTGAGTTTTATTGCCATTAATGAAACAAAATACCTCAACACACATTTCTTAAATCCTTAAAGTGCTGACTATCTAGGCCTACATGTGAAGGAAACATGTTTATATCAGATAAAGAAGCATGGATGTCCTTTTTCCAAAACTGACTGAAAATTTTTAAATCCCGTTTTGGGGAATTTGGGACACTTAGCCTATTTTAATTTATTTAGGCTTTCACGTTCATTTATTATTTAAAATATTTTTCCTAGTAGCTTCAATGAAATAAGTTCAGAGCATCTTGAGATCACAAATAAAAAAAAGTACTATTTTGTTTTTCATAAGTCAGAACTGCAATGCACATTCTTGACAACAGTGCGCTCAGCAGGGTCTAGTGCGCATGTACACGTTTGCAAAAGGAAGTCTGGGCTGAAATAATAAAACGCGCATGCGCAAGACCTCTTTCTTTGCAGCATGGATCCCACAGCGGAGGATATTTTCAAGGGCCGCGGATGTCGCCTAAGCAGAATGCTTTATCATCACATTTGTTCAGGTAAAATACGATTAAATTAGTTGCTATAACATTGTTTAAACACATTGCTTTAAAATAAGGCCATGCACTTTACAGTAATTTGTAACTCCGTTGCTCCTGGCCTATTTTCCGAATACGAAAAGTATCCAGACGACTTCACACGTTACTTTTATGTAGATTGGAAATAATATATTGTTTGTTTCATACTTTAGATTATTATTTATAAGGTATATTATTTATAAGGTATAAATCGTTAATGGAAAAACTCCTTGGTCTTGAGGCTACTGTTTCGAGATCTGACCACGTGGTGGTCTTTTTTTTTCTTTCCCTTTTCACTCTCAAAGTTAATGGGTTTTGGTCTTAAAATAAGCACCTTGGGAGAGGATTTCGATGATGTTAAAAATTTACATCTAGTTATTGGTATGAAAAAAGATGGTATTTAAAAATAGATTTTGAAACCGAACTCATGATTGAAACCCATTCTTTAATTTTATGCATTTCCAATTTTATAATCTATAACTAACGGCTACAGCATAATACTAATGATTAAGTGTATAGCGTATATTTGCTGTTTTCAAGTTTGTCTTGTAAGTTTGTTAAATGGGCAGCACGGTGGTGTAGTATTGTTGCCTCACAGCAAGAAGGTTGTGGGTTCGAGCCCAGTGGCCTACGGGGGCCCCCTCTGTGTGGGTTTCCCCCACAGTCCAAAGACCTGCAGGTTAGGTTAATTGGTGGCTCTAAATTGACCGTATGTGTGAATGGTTTTGTCTCTATGCCTCAGCCCTGCAATAATCTGGCGACTTGTCCAGGGTGTACCCCGCCTCTCGCCCATAGTCAGTCACTCCAGCTTTCCCGTGACTCTGCCCAGGATAAACGAGGATGAATGGATGGAAGTTTGTTAAATTCCTCCCAGACTTTGAGTTGGGTGGTTGTTTCTGAGAGGAGGTTGCACTAGTGCAGATTTCCTTTGGATTGAAATGACTAACATTCATCCCCATAGCTCTGGTGTATATTTGGACAGGATGGGGGTAAATCTTATTTCAAGTTATATAGAAACAAGTTATTGTGTGATCATGACACTGTGTTCAACAGGCAGCCTACTTATCACTTACAGCAGTTATAAATCATGTTGACAGTTGTGTCCCACTTGGGTTGATAAATTGCCCCTTTGCTCTTTGCGTTGCTGTTTGTAGGATTGTCCACTGGCTATGACCAGGTCTATTGTCCCTTGTGAGGCCACAATGGCTTGGGAATGGTCTTCACGTGACCTATATTGGGGAAATTTTGAATTTAGTCCTCTCTGAGGAGCTATGGTCTTGGTAAAGGTCCTGACCTTGAGTTCTACTAGCTGTGGTAAGACCTTTTGCGTTGGTGTTGGATGTTGTGGTCTCAAGCTGTGTTACATATTGCTCTTTGACCTTTGGTTCATCAGTCAAGTTTTGGCGTAGAATTGAGTTCGTGTATTGATTGTTCCTTCAGTGCTGCTTATCTGAAGCAGTGTAAAATATAGTTGTAACAGAAATGGGCTAATTAAGGAGTGGTTATTTGAGGTGTAAAATGTGGGTGGTGGAGGTCTTGATCAAACCCCAATTGGACAGTACAACTCAATTGTAGGTTCTGAATTTGACTTTCTTTTTTTTTTGGAGGGGGGATACTATGTTTTAAACAAATTCGTTTTTCTCTATACAGCAGGAACTCCAAACAATGGCCAAGGCCATGGGTGACGTGGAGACTACAAGGTAATTCAGTGACTTGCCATATATGTGAAAAACAAAAACCCACACACAGATTGTGAAGTATTTAATTCTTGATGAGTCTGAGCTGTGATGATTTTCATGTTTTTCGCCGTTTACCCATCTGACCAGCTTGGGCTGTTGATAATGTGACACTCTGAGCATTGAATATCAGACTCCTTTACTCCCAATAATATTAATATATGGGTGATGAGCAACATGAAATTAAGATGTAGTTTTTCCTCAGAGATGAACTACTGAAAAGTAACCTGAGCCTGGGTGTCTCAAGATGAGGTATGTTGGTATAACCTTTATTAACATTGGTATTATTTAAAATTGTGCTTCTGAGCTGGTGTATATGATGATTTTCACATTTTCGCCGTTTACCCATCAGACCAGAATGGGCTGTTGATGATGTGACTCTCTGAAAAGCCAGCTTGTTGTGTATGAGTGAGCAGGCTACAGCTGGGGGGGGGTTATACTTGCTTTTAACTTCAGTTAAGTGTAATGTAAACAATGGGGGGCAGTATGACTTGCCTTTGCTGTGGTTTGTCAGTTTCCATCATTGGTAAGATGAATAGTTTATGTATGTAATGGTATAGAGCAGGGGTCTTCAATCTTATCCACAATGGGCTGCAAGCTTTCATTCCAACAAAGCAGGAGCTACACCTGATTCCATGTGTTTAATCGGTTCATCTTGGTCTCTAATCAACTATCAAGTGTGCTTCCAGTTTGGCTAGAAACAAAAGCCTGCAGCTACATCAGCCCACTGCAGATAAGATTTGCAGATCCCTGCTTATGTTGATGGCCCAATACACATGTGTTGGCACAACTGTAGCTTTTCTGCTGTTTTAAGATGTACATGATTTTGGTCTCTGTAGCTCCTAACAGCTTACCCGTTTATATTGTGCAAAATCAGAAGCTGTGTGCAAAGAAGGTGCTTTAGTACTTGGTGTTTTTCCTCTGACCTGCCCCCCAGTGGACAGAGCTTTTCATCCTCCCGATATAAGAAGGCATTTGTGTAGTGCTGTGTATAATATAATGTTTTCTGTGGTAGATTCAAAGTTTATAGGTCAGAACAAATACTCTGATCTTTGACACTGGGGGGGGAGTTTTTCACATCCTGGGGCAGAAGCAAATAGCTCACTTTGTATTTTCTTTTCTTGTCCTGAATTATTAGATTGAGAGCAACAAACATGGATTGGCATTGGCTGCAGTTTGTGTTGCATCATCAGGGTGAGAAGAGACATTTTCTCAGAAATGCAAAATGTAGATCTGTACTGACTGATTTTCATGTTCTTGCCATTTACCCATCTGACCAGTTTGGGTTGTTGATGCTGTGATTGATCCTGCTCTAGAGCTCAGATATTCACTGAAGAGTATCTTATGGTGGGCAGGTGGTGAAATTGACGATTGTTCCCTCTTCAGAAATGAATATGGATATTACAAACTGAACATGGATGTTTCAGGACATGGTAAGACAACTCTCCCCAATTAAAAAATAAAAAAATTTGTACCCGAGATACTGCATTTATGATGATTTTTCACATTTTCGCCGTTTACCCATCAGACCAGATTGGGTTGTTGATAATGTGACTATCTGAAAAGCTATCTTGGGGTCATGTTTATTAATTGATTGTGGGTTAGGTAGTTAGGATTCTAAAGCCAGAGCATAGATGGTACACATGTGATCTTTGCCCACTCATGTAATTACATTATCACATCTGGGAAGTTGCATTGTTTAGCTTGTCTTGTTAATCATTCTCCTTTTGGCTTTTTTTTTCCACCATCGTTTTACTCCATCTTTAGAGACCTGACTTCTTTGGCAGTGCAAGTTATTGATTGCATGGGGGTAGGAGATTAGAAAATGCATTTATAAATATGGTAAGACTGAATACATTTTAAATATGTGAAATTAATACGACTGTGTTAAATATTTGTCCTAACTTAAGAACAGCTGAGCTGAACCTTGCTATATCTAACTTAATGGTTTTAACATTTGAGTGTTTAAGCTAAGTAATTTTTTTTTTTTTAAATAAATATGCCTTAGTATTAGATGTCATTTGTAAAGATGATTCAGAGATACCTGAGAGATCAAATGTGCCCTATTCTTCCATGATGTAGGTGGCAGCTCCTGGTGCATAGTTGTATATAAACTGCAGGATCTGCTGGTGGAACTCTTCCAAGGTCAGGTCTCGTCTGTGCAGGGACTCCAGGTCATGCAGATCACAGGGAAACACCGCATCGGGTGGAAGAACAAGTGCTGAGGCTCCTGCATTCCCAAGACAGACTCTGAAGAATAAGAGCTTCATCATGACCCATAAATAAGTGAACTAATACAGAAGTGATAAAGTGAAGTGTTGAAACCATCTAAAAAAAAAAGTTTGTTTAAATGTTTGTTGCTGCAGTGTTTTCATTCTAGTGGTCTATCCCTCACTGAATATGAAGTTTTTTTTTTTTTTTAAGGTTTTAAAGAAGGTATAATAAAGTTAGTAAATTTCTACCAAAGCAACTTTAACTTGAAATATCATATTAATTGGCAGCCATTGTACTAGTAATCTATTCAGTTTACTATAGGAAGTGATTTAATCTTAAAAGGTTCACTTGCAAAGATCTCACCATGTCCGAGGGTAATGGCGTTCTCGCACAGCAGCACTGCAATAACTGCATCCTCTTCCAGAATAAGAGTCCTCAGGTTAAGCTTGGCATGAGCCTGTGCAAGGGCTATCCTGGCAAAACCAGCAAGCAAAATACATTTTATATTTAAGTGCACTTTATGATACTGGTACTGCAATAGTGAATTATGAATGTATTGTTTATCTTGAATGATACTGGTGAATGGGGTCAGTAATGAGCTGTGTAGAAGTTAAGGCATAGAATTTCTCGTGTATGAAATTCATAATCTAATTATCACAAATACATTGACTCCCCAAATAATTGTTTCTCTTAATGGCCAGAATTTGTCTAAAGGCAAAACAGATTCCAGGAAGAACTCGTACGTTTATCGAGTGTGTAGATGTTCTAAGGCTACCATCTAGTGGCAAGCAATTGTACTGTCCACTTATTGTGTACTTAGCTTTGTTGCAACCATTTCTAATTTTAATCACTATTAAATTGTTCCAACTCCTCAATCACTGATTCCTTTGTGTATTGAATTAGAAGGGCAGGGGGGATATAATGCCCCAGTACTGTGCTCTCTTACACATAGTTTAGGGTCATAGTTTAACAGTCTGCTTTCTCTTTAAGCCCCTACTTCCTTTATACGTAGCTATTTTAAACTCATACTTACAGTAGCTTAATGGGTGTGACCGATACTGAGGAGCGCACTCTCCAACTGGCCATGTAGTAACCATGGATCATCTTCTCAGCCTCAACGCTCATGTCTACTTTTAGATTCCGAGCATAAGCTAGGAACTGAAGAAGAGAACGGGTGATTAAAGTTGTACACTGATGTACAATATACACAATATTACCAGGCACACAAGTTAAAAGGTTAACAAATGAAATACAATTTCACAGAAATGTTTGTGGCTTAACCTCTTTGTAGGCCTGTGTGGTAAACTGCATGCAGGCAGGGTAAATGGGCTCTCCTGGTGAAATGGCCTGCTTCAGGGTGTGTACTGTCATAGGAAGGAGTGGGTGGTTACCTCCTGGCTCTCGACACTGGATCACAAGCCCAAATGCGTCTACAACTTGTGGGGGTACTGGACCCATCTCCTACACACAGTATATGTACATTATATTCTTTTTAGATTTTTTAAAATCCAGATGACAGGATACCTACAGGTATTCTAATGGTGATGTACATTTTTAAAAGTGCTTGTCACTACAACAGATTTGTAATTTGCAGTGATGTGAATAAATATAACAGTATCGTGATAAAATACACAAATAGCCTAAAGCTGAAAATCTAAGACCATGTAAATTAAGATAATCCATGTAATTTTAATTCAATATTAATGTAATTTTTGACAAATTCATACTATATAAGAACCAGTAGACACCCTAGATGAGTAATATTTGTCAGGCTATTTGCAACTTGGAACTTCTCCAAATAAAAGTATATTGTCTCTGCTTCCTGTTACTAAATGTGGATAGAACTTGTGTCGCCTAAAAACTCATGCACCATTGTTTCAAGGTTGGGTCAAAACAAGAAACCTGGAATGTAGCTCGTACAAGGTTTTCGGTCGGAACTGCTTGTTCCAATTTTGTTGCCATCTTGCAAATCCTAAACAAAAGCACGACTTTTTTACAGTTATGTTTTGCAAAGAATTTTAGAAGACAAAAAACTCATTATGGAAAAATGGATATTGGTGATTGCATTGTTTTTAAGGTCTCAGTAAAGCCAATTGATTTGTTTCTGGGAAAATGCCAGCTAATACAGATATATTAATTCAAATTCTATGGTGCATCAGTTCCAGGAAATGCTCATTAGAACCAAGAAATATATTTCATATTCATATCAGAGGGTGTGAACCTACAACAGAGCCCAGCAGTACACTGTCTGGTCTGTTAGCTTTTTTAGGAGGAGCTAATGCATCAGCCAGGGCCCAAAAGTTGCAGTTGATTGGGAAGGAAATAATCTGGTCAGCGTCCTCACCATACTTCTTTCCAGGGATAAACACTGATACTGCTCTGCTATCCAATGCTGCAGGAACACAAGATATACCATGATAAACTGTGTGTGGGGGGGAATTTCTTACACTACTCTATTGATAATGGTTTACTACTTCCATTCACCTCATGCATGTAATAAAATACCCCTAACTTTATTTTCTTTCCATGATACCTGATTGTAGGGTGTCTATCCTGTCTTTTTTGTAGCATGTTAAGTCCCCTAGCAGGCACACACCCCCAGCAGCCAGGAGAGCAGAGCCTGCATGGATGTTGGCTGTTCCTGCTCCATGTTCATCCCTGGACAAGGAGGCGAACAGTTCTCCAGTAACCGGGTGACGAATACCCCGTGCTGCCAGGCTCAGGCTGTATGTCATTAACCTTACGATGAATGTACACAGTTAAATAATTGCAACAGGTCTATGTGGGCTTATTTGCTTTTATGTAGCCAAATAATCAATATCAGTACAAAACAAGGAGCATAGTAACTACTATATATCTGGGCCTGATTAAATATCAAATGAGGGACGTCTTGAAAGATAGTAATATACAAACATACATATCCAGAGCTAACAAAATGACTATGCATGTCTTTTATCTAACAGTCTCTAAAAGATACCTTTCAATATGAAGAGTATTGCTGGTGAGTGCAAGCACATCCAAGTGATTGTGTGCCTTGAAATTCTCCTCTTTGGTCTGCACCAGGCTAAGAAGCAGCGCCAGTTTCAGTGTGCTGTACAGGCCAGGTGGGACAACTGGAGAGCCAAATGAGTTAGCAACAATGGCAGAAAACCTCCATGGGGAACAGGCTGAGACAGCATGCAGGGTCTGGAAATTGTCGCTTACACGGGAGGGATCTGTAAGAAGCAGTCTAAGATCAGTGATCCTGACACTCCTAAAACATGGCAATGTGTTATGTATTTCCTAAACTGAAGTGGATTACTCACATTCAGGCATGATATTTTGAATGCTGCAAGCCTCGATGGTCCAAGTAATATTGGACCACTGGTGTACATGTGCTGGTATTCCTACTACTCGGTAGAGCTGGCCAATTTTCATACTGTTGCATAGTTCATCTAAAATTAGGATACAACACAAAAATACTTTCACATGAGTGGAATGTACATTTTATTATGTATTTAGTAACTGGAGTTTACACCGTATCAAACAGTATGACTTAATATTTAAAAGTATGTTGTAATGTGTGCACTAAGCTATATGATTAACACAAAATATAGCATATAAAGTCAATTTTACCTGATGGTAGCTGGGTAAATTAGCCAATAGTGTTTGCTGTGCTAACTGTATTTATTCATTTTATTTACATTTACACCTGAGATGAAGACACATCGGCTCACCGCTTCATTTGCCTGGCAAATATGGTCCATCATCCAGCTGCATTTAATAGACTATATTTGTGTTTTTCAGTGTGATTAGACTAGACAGTTGTGTATACTGAAAAAAAATGTCTAATATCTCATACTGACCTTTTGTTATTAATTTAAGCATTAAACTTTAGAATTAAGTTCATTCATTTGATGATACTCCAATGTCCTTACTGTTAGTAGAAAAGATTTGAATGATACTGTGTTGTACAGTTGATATCACATCTTGACCTACCTCTCAAAAATAGAGTGACAGATTGATATCTCAGGGAGCAAGGCTCATGGACTCCCAACACATCCAGCGCTCTCACATGTACAAGCTCAATCAGCTGCTTATCTGAGCATAATTAACATGAGTGTCAATTACAAAAGGAAACGCACAGAGAACTTCATACCTATGCACCACAAGGGCTTTCTAATATGAGATCAATTTGTTTTTCCTGACTCTTGGGTGTAACTATCAAAGTCTACTACTTAACATGTTCCAGCTGTATAATCGTTGAAATATTTCAGGAACGTACAAAGTACACTGGCTCACAAATTTATGCACTAATATGTTCAGTTCCATGTTCTCCGTATTGTCGCTTGAGCTTTTGGCATGTAAATGAGGCATTTACATCGTTTTCTTATTTTGTAATAGTGATATGAGAACACTATCTGTCATCAGTAGTCACATCATCAGATTTTTTCGATTTCACTTTCCAAACAATGTATTTAAAAAAAAATAAGATCTAGCTGATAATGATACTAGCTGATATAATAATTAAAGATATCTTCACAATACACTTTATCACAATGTTTAGTTTGGCTTAGGTTTTGTTAAAGTGCTAACAGTGGAGCCATGGTATGAAAAACCTCTGAAAAAGTTCTTTATGAGGTGGAAATATTAAAATTATTAGAATTTGTACAGTGAATAACAAAGTTATGAAAGCACTGACAATCCTCACAATATTCAGGAACATGTCATGATCTTTATTAAGCAATATCCTATCCCTAGTTCTTACCCCCTAAAATACGAGATTTCACATCCTCTTTGAGTGGCGAAGAGCAAAGAAAGCAGATGAAGTCACTCCGGACAGTTGCTGACTCCGTAGCTCCTGGTGCATGGACTCTAATATGTTGAAAACCTGATGGAATCGTGATGACAGATATATTTGGAGACACCATAAACACTAAAAAGTCTCACGCTAAACAGATCTGATTCAGTTACCTCTGGAGCAAGGACATTTTTCTTCTGCACAGATGAATCTGGCTCCTTGAGTGTATTTTGTCACACAAGTCATGGCAATTACAAGGCCCTCTAATGCGACTGGTCTCATCAGATAATAGCCACGAGGGAACTCCGATAAGTCCAGAACGTAGTTGGGAAATGGTGGCATGTGTGTTGGCCGCAAGATAACATTAATCTTGGTGGGTTGAAAAAGAGATAATCACTAAATAATACATTTTGACAGGACAGGGAAATAAGGGCTCATGATATGATGATGTACCTGGTTCTCTGTGTGTATGTGCTCAATTAGTGACAGAGTCTTTATTGAGAGAAAACAAACCTGTGAAACACATACAGTACGTAAATACCTTTTTTTAAAAATCACACCTGCAACCCTACCTTAACAAAATAATCGCTGTATACCCGTAATCATCCATAATGAAACATACAGACTGAAAGAGTGAAGTGGCTTTCAGGGGGTCGTGTAATATGCAGTCTCCCAGTCTGGCATCCAGTTCAACTATGTCAGAGGGGTTCACGTCAAAACTGAAACGATACACCTGCTGGGAATCTGAGAAAAATAATTAAACAGGACTCTTTTTGGAGCAGTATATAAAAATATATAGTCATGACTGAACTGTTATTTTTTATTTTAATTTTTTTTTTATTTAAACAGGGTATATGTTGTTCTGAGACCCGTGTAGCTAATGTATTTATTCTGATGACATCCTGAGAAGGCGGCACGGTGGTGTAGTGATTAGCGCCGTCGCCTCACAGCAAGAAGGTCCGGGTTTGAGCCCCGTGGCCGGCGACGGCCTTTCTGTGTGGAGTTTGCATGGTGTCCGCGTGGGTTTCCTCCGGGTGCTCCGGTTTCCCCCACAGTCCAAAGA
>JANZLB010000011.1:5054826-5057326 GCA_026167865.1 Notarius quadriscutis
TCCATGTGACTTTCCTGTCCATGGCCTGCTCCCACCTTGTCCAGGCACCCTGCTGCCTCAGACCGACAGCTCTGCTGGTCCTTCGCTCCTCCACCTCTGCCCTCACCTCCTCCTGCACCAGTCTGCGTCTCTCCTTTCCCCTGGCCTTCTCATTCGGTATTGTTGTAAAGGTCCCCAGGCCAGCTCTACCACGGGTTACAGTTCCAACCAGGGCTCTCTTCTATGGCAGCACTTTAAAAATATTTCCTGGCTCTTTTATTAAAAAAACAAACAAAAAAACTTTACACTCTCAAGGAAAAAGGTTCCAGCTGGAGTCATTAAGGGTTCCTCAGCTGTCCTTCTGGGGAGCTACGATGATGAAAGGTACTACTGGAGGTAGAACCCTACAACTTTTTCCCTGTTTGAGTCTCACTCTGTCTGAAAGAGCTCCAAGTAAAACTGTTTTAGAACCAAAAGAACCCTTAACTAACTGAAGAATGCCTTATAAGAATGCCACAGTCAAAAAGTAAAACAACAAAAACAAACAACAGCAAATGGTTAAAATTTAAGTCTGAAAAGTTCTTTAGAGAACCAGAAATGCTTCTTATACTGTATGGCATCTCATTCCTCTACAGAACTCTTCTTCACTCTAAAAAAACTAAATCTAGAACCCTTGATGTCATCCCTCTCGGGAAACCCTTAAATAAACAATTAGAATTAAAGTTTCTATGTAGTAAAGGTTCTAAGTGATGGGATTACAGGTGGAACCATTATACGAAGGTAAGAACCGTTAACTATTAACACAAATTTTTGTTTGTTTTTCTCAGAGTGCCCCATAAATAAGAGTTAGTGTGAGGAACACGGGTCAGCGAGAGAGCCCAGTCTCTCAGATGGAGAGTTCTAAATGGTTCTCCACTCCATTATATTCTGTGGTTTCCTCTTTTTAAACTGTAGAGTATTAAGCGATAACACAGAATCACCGCTGCAAGGTATTAATGCAGATGTGATCATTCTCATCTCTGCAGCTCAGGGTGTAAAGAACCGTTCTTTTGGCCAGGCAGCAGAGCAGAACCTCCTCACAGACAGCTGAGGGCCTGAGGCTCGCTCTTCATCTTGTGATGGCAGAACGGAGGAACACCTTCATGCCCAATCAAACAGCGCTAATGAGATGAGATGAGCCAGGACGGTCAAACAGCAGCCACCGGCTCCTCAGCACTTCTCCTCCTGCAGCACAGGCGCCATTACATACTGAACTACAGAACTGAGATCATCTCTGTCTTTCTGCTCATGGAGAGAGAGAGAGAGACTCTTCCTCTTATTTCTGCAGTATTTTAAATCATGCTAACCTTTTCTACAGCTCTGGTGCTTCCTGATTACCAACAAAAAAAGGAAAAGCCCGATTGGCCTTTTCTCCTGTTGCCCCACCCCCATGATCAAACACAGAAACTCACTTCATGGTATTTAATCAGCAGAACCTGTACACTGTAGAATTGAGTGTATATTTTTGTTATCATGATTTTATTTTATAAAAGTCTGTTCTGGATACAGACATATATGTATGTGCTTGAGTGGGATGTGTTTACATGTTGCACTCTCAGAAAATAAAGTACATTATTGTACCCTTAGGGGTACAACAGCATGTCACTGGGTCAGGACCCTCTACGGTACTTATTTGTACCCTTTATATACTGCTTGGGAACATATATGTATGTTTTTGTCCCAAAAGGGTACACATAGTTACCCTGAAGTCCAATAATGAGCTCGAGGAGGTACATTAGTGTAGATTGGACCCTGGGGAACAGAAATGGACTCCTCCTGTACCCCTATTTCAGACAGTGTGGAATTAAAACCTTACTGATGCATTATAACCTCTGTGACACACAGAAAGTCACTTCTCACAGTATAATTGTGTTTAATCGTATTTACTGCAGATATCTGACATGATCTAATTAATTATTCATACGGCATTCATAAACCAGTACTGTCTAACATCTCTATACACTTAATAAACTCTATACACTCTTAATCATCTCTATACACTTAATAAACTCTGTACATGCTTAATAAACTGTATAGACTATTAATCATCTCTATACACTTAGTAAACTCTACACACTCTTCATCATCTCTATAGACTACTAATAAACTCTATAGACTCTTAATAGACTCTTAATCATCTCTATGTACTTAATAAACTCTATACAATATTAATAAATTGTATGCACTATTAATAAACTCTATACACTATTAACAAATTCTATAGTCTATTAATAATCTCTATACACTATAAATAAACTCTATACACACTTAATAAACTCTATAGACTATCAATACACTCTATACACTATTAATAACCTCTATAGACTCTTAATAACCTCTACAGACTATTAATCATCTCTATACACTTAATAAACTCTATAGACTCTTAATAAATTCTTAAGACTCTTAATAAACTCTACAGACTATCAATAAACTCTATACACTATTAATAACCTCTATAGACTCTTAATAAACTCTATAG
>JANZLB010000011.1:5062326-5065485 GCA_026167865.1 Notarius quadriscutis
TCGTGTGTATATCAGGTGCATTTAATCATTTTCAAACGTTCACCACTTTCACATTTTCAGGAAACATGTACACACAAAACATGCCCTGCTTCACTGTGCAGCCCAAGCAACAAGGATCTCTGAGAGAATGTGTTACTGATCATACATTGCACAATAATCTGATCTGATTAGATCATTAGTTTAACATTCTCTGACCACATTCCATTGCTCTGTTAATCTCCTCATCGTTGAGGTTGATTTGCATCAACAGGGGGCGCCATTATTTCTCACTTCTAGATGATTTAAAAGAATTCAAGCTCTAGTTTTGTCTGAACATTATTACCCATGGAATAAAGATATTTAGAAGGACGATATTTGAAACAAATCACTGTTACAGGAATGGAAATGATAAAACAGCTCATTTAGGTAATTAAATTATAGTTCTACATTTCCCTCCAATGGTCACCAAGCATGACACTGGTTAAGTTTTTTTTTTGTCCTAATAACCAGCAGGCTATGAGTTCAAATCCCTCATTTTAAACAAATACCCTTTGAATCTCTGAGCTTAAAACATGTTACTTTCATGATTTTCGATCCATTCTAAGTCGAGCAAATGAAGAAATGTCAATTTTCTTCGAGTGTGAGTTGGGTTTGTAAATATTTAAAGAATAGAAAGAATAGAAATTTGAAGAAAAATATCAGGATAAAATTATTTTGAAATATTCATAAAGACAATTATTACACAGAGTTTATATAGTGATTAGCATCACTATATATATTGATATTAATTGTGTGTGTGTGTGTGTGTGTGTGTGTTAAACAAACACCTACTGTCTACTCTGCAGCCTACACTGCTGATTTTGCAAGATTTCCCCCTTTCATTTAAACACAAAACATACTTTTAAAAAGTACAATAAAATATTATGAGCCATTTTCCCCACACAGATGTTACTTATGAGCGTATACACTGATATGAAACACGTAACACTTAAATATACTGACAATCCTGTAGCATCCTGATTGAGCCACATGTTGACGATGCATATCATTTGGACAGATTTCTATCGTTGATTGATTTGTTATTGATCATTAATGTTGATTCTGCATGCTGAAAATCCTAAAGGCATAGAGGCCTATACACACAAAACAAAACAAATAAACAGTAACTTTATTATCGCATTTGAAAAATGGCAATGTTACCTTGGAATTATACTCATTGCATGCAACCCATCCTGATCATGAGTGACCCCAAACTGACATATTAATAATTACAGCTACATGGTGTTTTAACAAATAAGAATAAACTCTACTAGCCAGTCAGGTGAAGAAGTGCGAAGAGATGTGATTTAAAGGCTGGACAGGGAAGAGATTTATCTTTATTAACAAGTAATATCTTGGATTTAAAAGAAAGATAAGTGTTTTAGTGCTTTAAAGCCTTAAAATCCAGTAAGTATTATTATTTCTTTTCTGATGGTAGGAGGCAATAAAAGAAATTCAGCACCACAAGAACTGGACAGCGCCTTAATTCCAGTATAAATAATGCAGACATTTGCCATAATAATAAGTTTCCTAAACATAAAAATTCCACTTTTTTTCATAAAAAGGAACTCATCTGTAAAAAGGAACTCTCCTGCTGGCTGAGGGTGAAGGTGGTGCCATTAAGGGAACACCAACTGTACCCTTAATACCCATTTCAAATTCTTGACGTGCACCTTTTAATGCTTGACTCTTGAAAACTATTTAAAAAAAAAAAACATTTTAAAGGTTCTATATTACAGAGGCATTTTATACAGGCTATTAAAGGCACAAAAGGAACAAGGAAAGTTTTTTTTTTTCTTCAGAGAGTAAGTAGTCTATGAGGTTCCCATACTGTATGTACATGTAACCAAAAGATCCAAACCCAGACCTAATGATACAGTCATGTTTTATTTTTTATTAGAATTATTAAAATGCATCATAAACTCAGTAACAACTGAAGATTTTGCGCTTTTTTTGTGTGTGTGATGGCGGAAGGCTCCGCTCTTGGCATTCACCGCGTGCCTTAATTGTAAGACATTAAATCAAGGTCCGCTGTGAACACGGAGAGCTAGAGTCTCAGATCAATCACAATCTGGATGCGCGCATGCAAACACACACACACACACACACACACTTATTTTTTCCCATAACAACCCCCCCCAACCAAATACCACTCCCCATCCCCCATTTCCCAAGCTCAAACCCAACTCCAGTCCAAGCAGCTGTAATATCACCGGCTCCTTGAAAGAAAAAAAAAATCCATATTCATCCTGTTTCACGTTCCGGCGCACGACTGTCAGTCGTCTGGTCGGTATCCTGTGAGCACCGCCTTTCGTTAAGTGCTTAAAAGTGATGAGGAGTGGATGGGGTGGGGAGGGGGAAGGAAAAGGAAAAACACACAAGCAGGCTGATTTGCCTGCTTAATTGTTGGTGCTGATTCTGAAACACTGCATGATTCGCGTAAAACATGGAGGTTGCCTTCATCCTTTGTTAAAAAAAAAAAAAAGATTCAAAAATCAAATCTGCGAGGCCATCAAGGATTTAATGTGAGATCTGTTTCAAACAGGAAGTCTGATATCTTGCAAAAAAAAAAAAAACATTTTTCAGATGATGTCTTCTGGATCAAACACCTACAAGATGAAAAAACACACACACACACACACTCATTAGATTTTTCAATCATCCTCTAGTTTCAGGTGCAGCATGTTCATGTTTCTTTCTTCAGGATGGTAATGCAAGTCCAGAGACATATCTAGAGACAAGCTATAAACCATGATGTCATTTCGGAAAAAATGCGCAGTAGATCCAAACATTTCCAAAACAACAACAACAACAACCAATCCAAACTCAGGTGCGTGCTGTGAATCTCCCCTGATCTCCCTGTGTCCTGTCCTTTATTCCCCCACTCTCTGGTTCCATTTAAGGATTAATAATCGCCCTCCAACCAAATAAAGCATCTGGTGCTGGATGCTGCCTCTGCTGCCGGTAGTGACGTCACTGATCGTCTCCTTGTGTCCTTGAAAACTAAAAGTGAGGCACGTTGCTCTGACATAATCACTCTATTTATACACCACCATCACCACCCCTCCATCTCTCTCTCTCTCTCTCTCACACACACACACACACACACACACACACACACACACACACACACACACACAC
>JANZLB010000011.1:5172270-5186976 GCA_026167865.1 Notarius quadriscutis
GCCGTGGACCAAACGAACTAAATTCAACACGGCTAAAAACCGAATAGGCCGATAAGTATAATATTTAATTGCAATTATTTGCCAATACGAGTCACGATATAAGGTTACTAAAACCGAAAATGTAATTGAATAACATGTTAATTAAGAAATAAAACAAGTTTAAAAATGACTTCAGTTCCCCTTTAATAGATTGAATCCTTGACTCTGACTCAGCACAATGTGTGGATTCGTTTTCTAATATTCTAATATCTTGTTTTTTCTGTAGTAACAGCTCAATCCCAGGGGCTTCTACAGAGGTTAATAATAAACCGACAAAAAAAAAAAATTATAGTAACAAGTTGCGCCACACCATCATTGCTGATTATTTTCCTTTTACATCATGTCCTGAAATTTCACTCCTTATCTAACATTGAGAAATGTGCCTTAAAAGTCCTACAGAAGGTCCAAAAATAACATTTTGATTCTGTATTTATTCACAGTACTCACTCGCACCCTCACTCGCACGCTTACAATGTCAAATTATTTGTGTTAATGTTACAACAACAAAATTATAGAATTATCTTCAAATAAAGAAGAAAAGAACACATTTAAGGTTCTAGGTCCCAAAACAGTTCCAAAGGCACTAAAGGTCTTTTTCATAATGTATCTATATTTAGGCACTGCCGAAAAGCAGCGCTCCCGAGGAGTGTAAAACATGTTAGTAAATAACCCCACGTAATTTATTTAAGAAAAAAAAGCAAGTTAGAGACTGTGACTTGAGTAACAGTAATTTGTGCGAGCTGACCTTTGTCAAATAAAGGTCAAGGAAAAGTTGCGCCCTGAACAACAACAACAAAAAACTGGGTGGAAAAAAATCATGAAAATTGAGAGTTATAAGTGATTGGGAAAAAAAGCCTGTTTTTCATGGATCATTCCAGATCAGTGATCCAGATCAGCACCAAAAGTCATAGCAATATAATTCAGCCCAGAGGCATTCTTCATGTGGTGACTGGCTTAAAACTGAGGGAGAACTAGTGTTTTATAAAACATTAGGAGAATAATAATAGCAACAATAAAGTAGAAAGATCCTGAGTGAGAGTAAAAATTTGCACCAGCGCTGCTCGCACAAATTAATAAGTGCTGGATAAAAACTTGTATCTTTATTTACATAAAGACAGATAAAGTGATCAACTGTTTGAGATACGTTGCCTTGCACTTACGATCGGGTTCCCTGTGGTGGTACACGGATGTACGGATGTTGTCCGGTCGCAAAAGCCATCAAAAAATCAGGTCGATGCATTATTATATTCTCTAACATATGAAGCTTCGCTCTGCTAAAATGTTTGAAACACAAAACTATAGTTTTTAGTGAGGACAATACACAAACTTCATTTGAAGTAACTAACAGTAAGATTTGTTTTTTTTTGGTGGCCGTCAATGAAACGACCAAAAAAGAAAAAAAATTATTTACTCCGTCGACAACTATAAGTAACGATCAATATATTTCATTGGAAACTATGTGGAGATGTTTTTATTTATGCCATTTTTAAGCTTGCTTTTGTGTGTGCAGCAAAACCAGCAGTTAAAACCTTAACACGTCGAAAACTTCGCTAGCTTAGCGCACTTCACTCACATAGCAAATGTCATGATGTGATGCTGTTCAACAGCTATTCGCCAAAGCAAAATAGACCACATGACTAGTCAATTCAGTTTGTAATCAAATACTGGCTCTCAAAATGTCCCTAAAATAATAATAATAATAATGATGATGATGATGATATGATATATTTTCCCAGATTTCCAAACGGATGATATCCGAACACCATCCTGCGTGTAAACTGCTTTCATGGAGAAATTTCATAAAAATACACGGAAACCAAATGGATAACAATATGACAAATTTTTTAGC
This sequence comes from Notarius quadriscutis, assembly GCA_026167865.1. Classification (NCBI taxonomy): domain Eukaryota; kingdom Metazoa; phylum Chordata; class Actinopteri; order Siluriformes; family Ariidae; genus Notarius; species Notarius quadriscutis. The sequence continues at coordinate 5,174,159 of JANZLB010000011.1, forward strand.
TGGACTTTTTCGTAATCCAAATTTAAGTTTTAATTTTCATCTTTGTAAAAGTAGACATTTCTGTCATTTCCTTTCCTTCTGCTTTTCGCTCCGTCCGTCTTCATGTGCTACCTCAGTCTTTTGCTACAGCTTAAGTGTTTAAATAAATATGGATTTTAAGGGAAACTATTTGTACAGATTTTAAAATTATGTAAATATTCTGATTTATGACTGTTTTTTTTAAATAGTTGTGGATGCGAAGGTATGTTTTCTATGAAAGTACATCTTTTACGCTTTTGTATCTTATCTTATTACTTCATTACTTTCTGTTATGTTTTTAAAAATCCAAAAAAAGTTGCGATTTGCAAATTTCTACTACTTTCGGCATAACCGTTTAAAATTTTTTTTTAATTAAAAGCTGCAGTAGTACCTTTTAGACATGATTCATTCATGAAGCGACTCCAAGCGTTGTGTTGGAGTCGGATCTAGGTGCTAAACTCCAGTGATTATTTTTTTCACTTGGCATCTGCCGCAGGTAGTGAAAGCTATTTTTGCACAAAACTGAAAATAAACTTTAATAATATCCTTGGTTGATTTGTCTTGTATTGTTTTGATTTGATTTAACTTCTTTGTGCAAGAATAACAACTCGTGACAAACTTGTTAATGTGTAAGAAGGTTTATGTAAGTCATGTGACCTGTTCATTTTTGTGGGGTTTTTTCCCCCCTCTCTTTTGACACATGGGCCTTGTTAATGAGCTGATTCATTCAATCAGGTGTATTAAAGCAGATTAAAAAAAAAAAAGTATGCAAGATCCATGTACTCAAAGACCAAGTTTGGGAACTCCTGTACATTTGAGACCACCCAAGAGAAGCTGGCTGTCCTTGAACATCCGTTCTAAGCCAGAAACACTGCCTTTTTTTTCATCTTGTGCTGTGGACATGGCGTGATATGGAGCAGTGCATATTAAAACAAATCGTTCGCCTTGACCCGGGTTACTGGACCAGTACTGTCATACAAATGAGGTCTCTCGACACCAGAACCTGAATGGAAAGACAGTTGAACAGAGAGTATTAAAGGTTTTGATATCAAATGTATTTGATATGAATAAGGCCTGGGCTTTGAACAAACAACTATTAAAGTGAGATTACTGCTGCAAACTAATCACTTCACTTTAACGTTTGCGAAAAGGTGCCGTGTTTCTACGTGTCCGTAATTAAGAGCAAAGTAATATTGGCTTGGCTGACTGGATATTTCATTTGGCACTGCAAGTGTGGATTTCACAGAGACGGAAGAAAGTCCAAAAATCATCGATGTTAATGTGTATAGATAAAATTTCAGTCGAATAATTACTGAGATGTATCGATAAAAGTATCCCTTTATACTCTGAATCTTTGTAGGAATTTTACTCATTTGTGTTTTGTCTCAGAAAAATATCTAATACTCTAAAATACAAATATTGTAATATTCCAAAACTAAAATATAAGGTTCATCTTGGAAAAATTAAAAAATACAGTCATGTTGGATGAAAGAACAACTTTTGGAGTCCAAGAAATTGCAATAAATGACCAAAAGAAATGGTTAGATGTAAAAAGTGCAATCTAAGAACATTCTAGGAACCAAACATTCCAAAGTGACCTTCATAAAATGTTAGCTAGGACCCCTCAAACCCTTGGCTAACAGTGGGGTCTTCTACAACAGGTGGTGCAAAATGTCGGGTGAAGTATTCATCACATCAAATTTGCAACGCCAACTCAAAATTAGGTTTGAGATTCTATGGTGCCCCCTGTTGGCCACTGCATACTGGCCTCACCCGAGTGATGTGGGAAGTGGACAAGGGCCATGGTTGGCACAGGTTAAAAAAAGAGAGTCCTGCAGAACTAACACGTCGACATTTGCATATGTTCAAGTGGATAGAAAATTGGTGAAGGATACAAACTGCTCTATAATTGCTTGAATTCAAGCCAGAATTGGGGCCATGGTAACGCTCAGCCAAAATTTCTGTGATGGCACCATTGAAGTCTGAAAGATATCTGATTGACTCATCTCATAAGTAATTGGATTCAGTTACTTTGGACTCCATTCAGATTTTACAGCTTGGGACTCTGGACTCCATTCAGGTTCTACAGCTTGGGAATCTGGACTCCTTTGTAGGACAAGCAGGTGATGTTATTTCCAGTACTTACTTATCAGGATGGATCCAGATCATCCTTGTTTCTTGAGGGATTGTAAGTCAAATCAAGCCATGCTTATGGCTTGAAGGGAACATGGTGCTGTACAAGGCTGAAAAATAACCTTCAGGTAGTTGGGGACTTGCCTGGGCAGCTACAGAGAAGCAGTAGAAAGAACATAGCAATAAGGTGAAACAACTTATTGTATCAGTTGTAGCAGGCTGATGGTGTTCACATATAAGTTAGCAATGAGTGCACACACGTACCCGCAGCAGTGGGCATCTATGCTTCAGCACCCGGGGAGCAGTTGGGGGTTAGGTGCCTTGCTCAAGGACACTTCGGGAATTGAGCCAGCAACTCTTTGGTAAGTAAAGCGAAAGTCCACCCAAGGCTGCTTCTCTAACCTTCAGGCCATGGCTACCCCCACTGGGGCAGACATACAGTAGTCTGATCTTAATAAGGCAAGAGGCTGAACAACCATCTGAGTGACCTTTGAGGAGAGAAAATTTTGGATCCACCTGTTGTAAAGGAGAAATGTGCAAGCAGAGAATGATAATTGCTTGTCCACAACCATGCCAATGTTTTGTGTCTTGTAAGATCATTGAGCTCTGTGTGAAGATGTGATCTTGAGATGGGGATGATGGCTGCCATCCATGATGAAATGATCATTGGACATGTTGAGATACGTGTAGAAACAAATGTCTGAAAAAGGAAAGGAAAGAAGAGGATGAGTATAAATGCATATGGGAGGATCTGACCTTGCTGAGAGAGTGGGTATAGGAGGGAAACCAAAGACCCAGCCCTGAATCTTTGGCACTCCAGTAGAGAGTCGGCCTGGTCTCTGTGTCACGAAACTTGACCAGCTCTTCAGGTAGCAAAGCAGACCACGTCCATGCTGAGCCACTTATTCCAAGGCTTGTGAGGAAAAAAAAAAACTAGTCTCCGGACTGACGGTTACTGAGAGGTGAAGGAGGATCAGAAGTGATGATAGTTTGGCTGATCTCATGGCATGAAGTTTTCTTAATATCAGCCACAAGATCAAATCAAGTTTATTTGTAGTGCTTTTATAATAGACATTGTTGCAAAGCAGCTTTACAAAAAATTAAAGACACTAAATATGAGTTAATTTTATCCCTAATTTATCCCTAATGAGCACGCCTGTGGTGACAGTGGCAAGGAAAAATTCCCTCAGACAACATGAGGAAGAAACCTTGAGAGGAACCAGACTCAAAAGGGAACCCATCCTTATTTGGGTGATTACAGATAGCGTGATTATAAATAACTCGCTTCTATAACTGTGTCCTATAGAGTCACAAAGTACAACTGTGTAACCAGGAAATTCATTATAGTTTTAACATGAAGTCTGTTTTGTTGAAGTTATAAACTCTTCATTGACGGAAACTTGAGTGCAAAACTGTTCATGACAACTGCAGTCCTAAAGTTAGCAAGCCATCTGTAGTCCTCAGGTATAAATGCATTACTGTAAGTGTCCAGAGCGTCTTCCAAGTGTGTCTTTCGAATGTCCTCTACAGGAGCGACGTGATGAGACTCCAGCCAGATGTAGGGCATCAGGATGGATCAGGCAGGTCCGTGAGTGAGTTAGCTGCTGAACTGCTGAATTCATTTGTTACAAAAATACGATATTATCGTGTCTTGTTGTTTCAAAATATCTCGTTATTAAGCGAGGATTTCGAAGCAGCGATGTTAACAAGGCACAGTGTGTCCAAGGAACTCCAAAACAGCTTAACAATTCCACTTTCCATTAAACTTTAAACCTCTCCTTTGTAGAAACTTCAGATGACTTTCTGCACCTTTGAGAACCTCTACCTGGAGGTTCCTCCTCCAGACCTTCCAAATATTTCATATATCATCAATATTTTAACTCAAATAAGATCTGGTTTGATTATGCCAATGATGATTGTCTCTAAAATCCAATCTTGGAAGAGAAGCAACCTTGAACTGTGTGTATTTGGTAACCTTCTAAACATTTGTGCCCCCCTTGAGACGCCGTTGCATTAAATCCCTCAGTGCACTCGACTGTTCCACTAAACACAGCAAATAATAGCGTGAGAAATCGAGCATTTGTTTCAAAGTCTTCAAGCATCACGTCACATTTGTCTTGCATTATTATCACTCCATGTAAAAGTCCACTTCCTGGTCTGTCCTCTGTTACTGTTCATTTTATTTGGTGTGACATCAGAGAGCAAAAGATGCTGAGCTCATATTCAGGCGAGTGTGTGTGAGATGTGTGAGCTCTATTCATCTCTTTCTTGAGGGTTATTTTTTCTCCCTTTCTACCTTCTTACACATATGTTTCTCATGCACCTTTTATTCACGTAAAGACTGCTGGAGTTAATTAATACTACGATACACCTAAACCTCATCCAAATAACCAAATAAAAGCTGTAAAAATACCATTTTTTGTCATTATGTCGTACCCCGTGTAGCGAGCATACAGTATATAATGAAGACACAGGAAGCCATTTTGGGTTTTCAAAATACACTTGAGCTAAAATTCAGCTATTTTGCTGAATGTTTATAACAGTAAAAACATAAAATAATACCCTACGGTACATAAAGATTGCCGTGCAACATATTGGTTAAAGGGTGTTGTTTGTAGGGTTTACAGATCTTCTATATTCCATGTCATGTATACGATAAATAATAATTTACTGATCTGTTGGTCACGTGGTCCATAATACTAGTGATTTTATGCTCGGAGTCCTGTGAGTGAAGCTACACTGACTCTTTTCACACATGCATAGATGTTCTAAATGAGACTTTTTGGTCGAGCGTGCATCTGAGAGTGCCACTGAATCAGATCTATAAAGATATTAGATAGAAGTGAAGTCGTCCCGCTTGTGCTCTCTCCTGTGGTACGAAGCAGGGCTTTAATATGAGTTTATAATTAGTCACAAGCGTAGCCCACAGTGATTAGTGCAAGCATAAGGTTGTTAACACTACATTCCTCCATTTCCCCAAAGAGCTTCCATTTAATTAGACAGAGCCTTGTTCGCTTTTTTCCCGCAGCCATCCTTGTCTTTGTGCTGAATGAGAATTGCTTTTGTTGTTCTGTGCAACACAATAAGCACACACACACATGCACAAGAATCTAATCTCTTGTACTTTTTTAAATTTGTTTTGCATAAAATTCCGGGCCAAGTTGTTTCAAATCAAAGTCAAGTAATTTAACGATAAGGGAAAAAAAAGCCACACAGCACTTTTCTGCAGCATAGATCACATCGGAGAGAACGTCTCAAAGGCATGACCTGAGGAACATTAAACTTAAAGCAGCAGACTTCCTGTATGGCACATCCGGATTCGTATCCTGCACTCGCACACTCACACCACTCACTGATGCCCTGAAACATGACGGAATTATATCAGCACCGATCGATCCTCCATCCTGTACACTCGTGTGAAATAATGCATTGTAATGAGCTGCGAATCCCAGCAGAATGACCGATAACCGCTCCCTCCACTACATGCAGCAATACTGGCTCCAGGTCAACCGTGAATCCACTATTCCCAGCCTAATGGCTTTTTCAATCCTGCTGAAACATTACTCAGGTATTATCTGGAAATGACCGGAATATCGGGGAGCTTAAAATGGCCTCCATCGGTGGCCTACTCACGTTTCTAGCTTGATCAGACATTGTGAGAATTATGTTTGTCTTTGGTTTTACATCATTCCTGCTGTATGTCCTTGTATTTGCAGTCATTATTATTACATTTCTCTTTTCAGTCTTGATCACATTAGGCCTAGCGGTATAACTGTCCGTGTCGTTTCCCCAACCCTGCCTTAAATATGCAACAAATAAATATGCACCTTTACCATTAAACACCACCACAAGATCATCATAAAATCTTTGTGTATCCTCGCAAAAATATTAGCTATCATAATGAAATTATAATTAAATTATCATGAAATCACCATATATTGTAGTATTTTATCGCAAAATCATTGTGTATCCTCGCAAAAATATACCACAATTATAGTATAATCATAGCGTGTCTTAGTAAAAACATAATGTATCATAGCGAAATTATAATTATAATGAAACTGTGGTGTATCATAGTAAAATTATAGTAAGATTGTCATGTACTGTAGTACAACTATAGTGTTTGTTAAATTACAGTAAATTCATAGTGTATTATAGTACAGTTAATAATATCTTGGGAGAATGTGTTGTAAAAGCTCATTTGATTCTCCCATAATGTAATTAAATGTAATTTGTACAAATAATTTTCGAATAAATTAAAATGTAAATTTTGGAATTGTAGATAAAGTTTATAATTTTGCAAATAATCAAACCTTAGAAAAATGCACCATTGTTCACTGAGCTTTTACTATGACACACTATGAATTTACTATAATTTGACTATGATACATTATGAAGTAACTATAATTTTTGAATGATACGCTGTAATTTTTCTATCATGAGACACTATGATTTTACTATAACTTTACTGATATACAGTAATTTTAACTGATAAACAAATGATTTTACTACAAGAGACTATAATTTTACAGTGATACACTCTGAATTTAGTATAATTTGACGATGATGCATTGTGACTGTACTATGATACACTATGAATTTACTGTAATTTAACAAATACTAGAATTGTACTACAATACATTACAATCTTACTATAATTTTACTATGAGACACTATGATTCGACTATGATTTTACATGATACACTGTGATTTTACTCTGGTTTTACTATGATATCTGATTTTACTACAATAGACTATAATTTTACAATGATACACTCTGAACTTTGTATAATTTGACTATGATGCATTGTAATTGTACTATGATACACTATAAATTTACTGTAATTTAACAATCGTACACTATAATTGTACTACAATACACTACAATCTTACTATAATTTTACACAATATGATTCTACTATAATTTTATAATAACACTAATTTTACATGATCCACTGTGATTTTACTCTGGTTTTGCTATGATACACTTGATTTTACTACAACAGGCTATAATTTTACAATGATACACTCTGAACTCAGTATAATTTGACTGTGATGCACTGTAACTGTACTATGATACACTATAAATTTATTGTAATTTAATAATTGTACACTATAATTGTACTACATTACAATCTTACTATAATTTTACTATGATACACTATGATTATACTGCAATACAATATGAATTTACTATAATTTTACAATGATCCACAATGATTTTACTATAATACACTACAGTTTCATTATAATTATAATTTCACTATGATACATTATGTTTTTACTAAGACACATTATGATTATACTATAATTGTGATATAATTTTCCTATGATACACAATGATTTTGTTATAAAATACTACACTAGAGTATATGATAATTTCATGATAATTGAATTATACTTTCACTACGATACATAATATTTTTGCAAGAATACACAAAGATTTTACCATGACACACTATGATCTTGCAGTGGAGTTTAATGGTAATGATATTTGCTGTGTATTTAAGGCAGGAGATGGGGAAACGTACAACAAAAAAATATATTTAAGTGAAACTATGCGGTACTGGAACAAAATCTCATGCAATTAAAGTGGATTAAAGAAAACATTTATTTCCGTGAAAGTTAAAGTGTTGACATTTGCCCTACGTTTACTCAAGTATTTAATTCAATATATAAAAAGTAAATTGTTTCACTGAAATTATTCGACCTAAGCTTTGAGTTATCAGCATTCTCTTCTGACTTTGGATGAAAATACACAAAAGATATGATCGAATTAGTATCTGAGCAAAACAAGCACAAACATCGTGATCTTTCAGATGTAAAATAGCTTATAAAGGTATAAATGAAAGTGTTTGGGTATTAATCGTAGAACTGTAATGGAACTTTCATTTATATTCCAGTTGAATATATTTATTATTTAATCATGATGCTATGAAGCTTTTACTGGTTTGCTTTGGGTTAACTATGTTTATTATTATTATACGTATTTTATGTATATATTTACTATGATGCTTTGTGATAATGATGATTGCATATTTATAATGTATTTTAATATGGTAATCTTATAGTAATGTCTGTTGTTATGAATTTTGACATTGGTTTTATGATGGTGTGTATGTTAATCTATCTATCTATCTATCTATCTATCTATCTATCTATCTATCTATCTATCTATCTATCTATCTATTATTGCATCTGTATATTTGGTTATTAGTTTTAGAAAAAAACTGAATCAGCAAAAGGGTGGATGAGAGAGAGAAAGGGAGAGAGAGCTCTAAAGGAGGAAAATATGAAAAAGAGAGGGAGAGGGGTAATGTGCAGGAGGTGTAGAGGGAGTAGAGGATTCATGGGGGGTTGTGGGGGAGGTGCTTATGGATTTGGGGGGTGGGGCCGAGCCCAAGCTGCAGATTATTCTGGAAATTGCCAGCTGCAACGCTGCCTGCAATCAGGATAAAACTGGTTCTGACTGGGGGGAGGTGGAAAGTCACTGTCAATTTTTGTCAAGCCCGCCCCCGGTGCCTATTTATCTCCGAGGCTGAATGGGAGGACGTGCATTACAGCGGATGTGAAAACGTCCCGGCATTGATCATTTTCAACTTAATAATTCATCTGCTCTCGTTTTTCCCTTCCTGCAACTGAAAGAGGGGGGAAAACCGGATGCTGGCGGACTCCGTCACCGCTTCCAGGGCCTTCAAATACCATCGCGTCCGTCTTTCAATCTGAGCAGCGTCCACGCTACGACCTGAATCGACAGCATTATTGCAGTGTTCTCAGGGTTGGGTGTGATCTTGCAGCAGTGATGCATGTAATGTGTTGCAAACGGCAGCTCTAAAGCTCTCGTTTCCGCAGCATGTCTCTGTGGATCGGGACACCGCTGCAGCCCCCTCAGGAACAGGCACCCTGGGAGGCACCCTGATTAAAACTGTCTATTAATAACAAAGAGGCCCTAATCTTAATCTATGGGAGCGAGCACGTGCCCTGAACGCTGACGCGTATCTGCCCGTCTTCCTCATGACATCAGTGCAGTTTTTACGGCAGCCATTTTCCACAACTGAGCTGAGAGTTGGAATTGGAATGGAGGGATCTGAGCTGAGAGAGAGGAAGAGATGCATGTTCAACCATTGCTTTCAGCTATTTTACGTGTTAAATTATCCCAAAAACACACAACTGCCTGTTCACGCTCGCAAGAACACAATCGTAAACCCCTTGCAAAATCCTTTTCTTTATTTCTACCATCTTATTATTATTAGCTATAGCTTCTTGACTGCAAAAGGTTTTGGACTGCATGATGAAAAAAAACAATCAAAATGAGATGAAATCTCAATCACAACAACTGAAGTAACTTCTTTCTTCTTCTCTCAGCCTCTTTTTCATGAGTAGTCCTGCGCAAAACTGCACCTAGGCTAGCAATTTTAGCATTTTCGTCTGTATACAGTATACACCGATCAGCCATAACATTAAAACCACTGAGAGGTGAAGTGTATAACATTGATTATCTCATTACAGTGGCACCTACCAAGGGGTGGGATATATTAGGTAGCAAGAGAACAGTTGGTTCTTGAAGTTGATGTGTTGGAAGCAGGAAAAATGGGCAAACATAAGGATCTGAGCGACTTTGCAAGGACCAGATTGTGATAGCTAGATGACTGGGTCTGAGCATCTCCAAAATGATACATCTTGTGGGATGTTCCTGATATGTAGTGGTTAGTATCGAACAAAAGTGGTCCAAGGAAGGACAATCCGCTGGAAATGTTAATGATGACACCTTTCTGTTTTTGCCAGCATTACTTTTTTAGCAGTTTGTGCTCCAGTAGCACTTCACTGAGATTGGACCTCAGTTAGCCTTCGTGCCCCATGCAAATCAGTGAGCCTTCGACACCCATGACCCTGTCGCCGGTTCACCGGTTGTCCTTCATTGGAGCACTTTTGTTCGGTACTAACCACTGCATACCGGGAACACCTCACAGGATGTGTCATTTGGGAGCTGCTCAGACTGACTGTTCTCTTGCTGCCTTATATATCCCACCCGTTGACAGGTGCCATTGTAATGAGATAATCAAAGTTATTCATGGGCGGCACAGTGGTGTAGTGGTTAGCACTGTCACCTCACAGCAAGAAGGTTCTGGGTTCAAGCCCAGTGGCCAACAAGGACCTTTCTGTGTGGAGTTTGCATGTTCTCCCCATGTCTGTGTGGGTTTCCTCCAGGTGCTCCAGTTTCCCTCACAGTCCAGAGACATGCAGGTTAGGCTAATCAGTGGCTCTAAATTGACTATAGGTGTGAATGGTTGTTTGTCTCTATGTGTCAGCCCTGTGATGACTTGTCCAGGGTGTACCCCGCCTTTCGCCCATAGTCAGCTGGGATAGGCTCCAGCTTGCCTGTGACCCTGTAGCACAGGATAAAGCGGCTAGAGATAATGAGAATGAGTGTAGTGTGCACGTTATTCACGAAACTTATTGCCTGTTAGAGAGTTAAATGGCTGATCTTCAAAGAACAACGCAGGTGGCTGCGATTTACAGAAATGCTTTGATTTTGATGTGCGTGGAGATATGTTTGCACACATCATGAGTTATGTTCATCTGTATATACGTAGCACTTCTCAACGACGTGTGGAACGTTCCAATTGTTGGAGACACGTTCTGTGCACTGGGTCTGAGTAGCCCCTTGCACAGTTACACACGTTGTCTTGCTAGTGTGTGTAACATTCCTAATGTTTCTGGACGACATGCTCATTTCATGTGTGGTAAGCGACTTTCACGAGTGGGCGTGTCTTCATGATGTAGGCCTGGTTTTAATATGCACTCATATTTTCAGCACATGACCATAACGTAACTCATTAAACCCCGTAAGCATTGCTTCTCTTTGCTGTCAGTGAATAATTATTAATTACAGCAGTAAGTTCCGGTTCACTGATTTGATTGGTCGAGCAGTATTTCATGAGTGCTGATACTCGCTCACTGGGACGCTTGTATCACGTTTGCCATGTAAACTTCCACTTCCTGTTTCGAAGCTGTTCCTACCGCGGTATTAGCAGCATGATCAGCAGACGTGTCAGACAATACTGTTCAGGAATATAGTGTATATACACAATATAGCTGCCTATTTTGCTAGAAGCACTTTTTTTTTTTTAATGTGAATGTACAAATGGGTGTGAGCGAGCTGGCTGGCTGACGTGCTGTAACGTGAGTGTAGCTGCTTCTGGATCCATTTCGAGCAAAAGTAAACGGAACGTTTGGCCGTATTGTGTCTGAAATGTCACCTAGTTGATGTTAATTACTTGTTTACAGCACTGTTGTGGAAATTCGGTGTAGCCGCACTCTTGCTTGTACAGTATAACTTGATGGTTATGTATTTTAAACTGAGCCAATACTTGATTTTCGTCGATTGCAGTTATCATAAATTTAGGTCAGTTTGTGTTGAAATTAAGTGGACAGTGTGTGCATGGAATTTATTTATTAGTGATTTATACAGAGATTTTGTCTTGCAGCCACGTCCTTCCTCTGTCATATCCGCATTACAACAGTGATTTGACAGAAGTGTTGGTCACAGCTTCTACCTTAACCATGGTTAAATCCATTCAGTCACGTGACCGAGGCAAGGTGAACCGAAGCTGCTTTGCATGGCCTCATTCAAATTATTACCTCGCCCGGGACAAGGGGCGAGGTGGTGTTTTCGATTGCGGTTTTCTTTTTAATTATTTATTTTTTAAGCAATATTACGGAAAAAATGGCTGGACCAATCTTCATGAAGCTTTCAGGATAGATGGGCATTGGTCTCAAATAGAACCTCCAACATCTTGAGGGTCACCAAAAAGATCAATTTTTTTGTGTGTGTGTGTGAGATATATTTCTTCTGTTTCTGATCCTATTTCTCTTTCTCACAAACACACGTGATTCTGGCTCTGACTGTAATGCTGTCTTTCACAAACATACAATTCTGATTCAAAATCTGAGAGAGATGAGATATTAGACATTCTGTGGGAAATCAGGTTTATATCGAGGTCCACTTGTGACTGACCTCAATGTCTTTTCACACAAAGCTCAAAACGTTATGTACAGGAACTGAACGCCCAAAAATCGGCCACTTCCAGGGGTCATTTGTGAATGTGAAGGCATGCAGGTATAAATAGTTGTGCACCAGGTACACAGATACCTGATTACAAAAAAATATTTTAAGATTTCCTTAAAAACAGTATGTATTATTTCAAAAAAAACCAAAGATACTTGAGTTGGTGTAACTGTTTGTGTAATAAACCAAAGTAAAAAAATTTCCACTGGATTTACTGGTTTTGAAAAGGCGGGTTTTCTTCATGCTCATGCACGTGTTGATCTGTAAAATCACACAGCTAATTTGCATGTGGCGACGCCCATAAAACTCCATAAAAGGTCAAGTCCACAGGCATGAAATGAATGATTAGGGGAAAGGCTGAAAAACTGAAGTGGAGTTGCTTCTGTTGATGAACATGTATTAATAATAATAAGCAGTGCTACACTTTCCATGAGCTGTGGCATTTGGTTTACAGCTGTATGCAGACAGACCTGGGTTTTTTGTTTTCCCTCATCCGTTTATACAGCGCTATTTCTGTAGCTCCGTGGCCGGCGAGGGCCTTTCTGTGCGGAGTTTGCATGTTCTCCCCGTGTCCGCGTGGGTTTCCTCCGGGTGCTCC
>JANZLB010000011.1:5744634-5755118 GCA_026167865.1 Notarius quadriscutis
AAACCCACGCGGACACGGGGAGAACATGCAAACTCCACACAGAAAGGCCCTCACCGGCCACAGGGCTCGAACCCGGAACCTTCTTGCTGTGAGGCGACAGCGCTAACCACTACACCACCGTGCCGCCTAAAATGTTTTTAAAATGCGAATTTAATTTGATGACCGTCTTTAAGGTCTTTTTATTTTTTATTTTTTTGAGGTCAAGTTTGCCGCAGTTAAACTCCACAGGGGGAAACCATGTCAAGAACAAAACTACAACAAAATTGTTCACAGAGCTGATGGTTTTTGTTTGTTGTTGTTTGTTTTTTTCCAGGTCATTATAACATGGAGCTATAGGAGAGACCGGCTCTGGTTCTGAAAGGAAACTTTAACTGATTTTCCTTCTTGCACACTTATTTATTAAACCTGGTCGTTGCATGTAATGGTGGTTTGACTCAGGTGTGTTGGTGCAGGGAAGTCATCTCTGCAGAGAAGATACAGGCTTATACTTGTTTCCCTCCTATCCTGCGGTCTTTATAGGCTACTGATTTAATAGCCAACCAGTGTAAAATGTTATACTAGCACTACTATGAGCTTTACAGTGTAATTAGTAACAAAGGCTCACTTTGGAGTGTGTGGAATATGCTGATTGAGACCTGGGCATCCAGCCATTATATTGCCTTGGTTTCATGTCGTGTGGAACTAATTGACTCAGCTTCCTTCGTTAAATTGAAACAGCAGCTTAGTATATAGGCGCCATGTGAGAATGCTGGCAAGGAAATGAAGCTGTGAGTTTGGCATAGACAATGGTGAAAGCCACCAGCAAACTCCAGACCAGGATGTATTGAGACCATGTTTGGGAACACATTGTGCTCCTGAACCAATATCTTCCTTTACAGTGTATACTGTATTTATGTAAGAAATCAGGTTGACACCTCCAAAACCGACCATATGTGCCATGTATTATCACTATCATTTATATAAACACTGACTCATGGGCTGTTGTGTTTTCAGCTTCAGGACACTTTAGTTTTTAGCGTGTATGAATCCAGCAGTAATATCTAAAAATATTGCATATACATGCATAGAAATGATCAGGGATTACAGTGAAATAAAGTAAAGAAATAAAACATAATCTCTTAATTACCACAGAGGTTTTGAAATTAAATATGATATGTGATTCCAGTATATCCTGGACTTATGAAATCATAGTTCAGTTCCTATTCCTTGGAAACAGTTTACTTAGAAATGGCTGGCAGGTTCATTATAAAAACATGAAAATGGAATTCAAGTGGAATTCTGACTAGTTTGATGCAATATATAATATATAGCATATAATCATTATTTTTCAAATGATGCTGACTTTGCTGTCATTGACTATCTATTAATTATATGGTAATAAATTGTTATAAATGATACATTTCTGTGAATACAGTGATGAATTTGAAACAAATTAAAGTATGGAGGATATGAGCATATTTCTCATTACCCAGGGTAACAGCTCTTAACCATGTAATTTTCTCTTCCATCTGAAAGATGCAGACAATAAAGGAAGGTTCAACTCTCCAGTGCTGGATGTAACTGAACGACAGATCATCCTAGAGAAGAACCAGATGCTCCAGCTGAACTGCAGGTGACAAACCCAAAGTATTTCAGATGCTCATTAGGCCTTTATATACAGACAAGCTTTATATACATCTGGATTATTGAGAGGTTGTTGACTCAGGCCCAGAGACAGTGTATTAATTCTTTTAGCACAGGAAAGAATGTGTTGCAAAAAATAGTAAAGGGGCAAATGAAACCATACTGCAAACACTGGTAAATTGGACTACAGAAACCAAGATTAAATCACAGTCCAAGATAATATGATTATTTGATAAAGAATTGTTGAACTGTTGCATTGGTACACCATCTTCATCCAGGACTGTAACAAAAATCAATTAGCACATTATAGGGTAACATAGACCACCAATTTTACAGGGGCCGATGGGAGCTGGAGTGGGTGTTCCCATCAGGTGTGAGCAAGAGCCACCCGAGTGCCCGTGTAGTAGACACTCGCTGTGGCAGGCGGGCAAACCAGTATTGCAGCCGCCTTACCCTGAGTCCTGCCTTAGCCCAGCATACAGGCACCTACCGCTGCCGCTATTCCCGCAAGCAGCGCAAACACACCTCCGTCTACGTCTTCATCACAGGTAAGAAGCTCCATGTGCCATTTACGGTCAAAGGTAGTGAGGATTTTGATGTCTTGCTCCAAGACCTCGTGTACTCACCAACCACTTCTATTTGTTAAGGCTAAACAGGATGCAAAAGGTAGCCAATAATATCTAAACAGAATTTCTCCCAGAACAGCACATCCGACTAAGTAAAAGGGTCTGGCATGGTTTCTTACTGTCTCCCCATTTCTTGTCTATATATAACCTGTAACTTTCAATTAAGTGCTACCTTGGGAGGGGGGATAGATAGAAATAGCCCCAGCTGACAAAAGGCACAGCTCCTGGGCAGCCTTTCCCAAGGCAGCAGGTCTTATCTCCCTTGCTCAGCCTTGCTGTTCACATCCTGTGCTGGTCATGGGGGGCTGGGGGCTGGCGAGGGACAGAGATGGAGAATAGGATGTCTTCCTTGGCAGAGGAGGGCCGAGTGTTTGAGTGCTGGTAAATGAAGGTGAAAGAGATGGGTACTAAACTGAGGGAGGAGCCAGGGCAGTATTTGCTTGAAGACAGCATCATCCATAATGAAGCAGCACAAACATCCTAGAAACAAGGACCTTGAGTCAGTAAAATAAGCCTCCGGTCACCTAACAAGGCCTCCGAGGGTCATCAGTTGCTCTGGTGACCATGTCCATTAAGCCTCTCCCTCTTTTATATGGAATCAAAGCACATCAAGGAAGCCCTTGCATCCAGTAGTCCTTGGGGTACTTTTGTTCAGAGATTTTTTTTATCTTTCCTTTAATATGGCTAGAGTAACAAACAATGGAGCAAGTAACACCCAAGCTTTTTCAATACCACAAGATGACTCTAGCTGCAAAAGAAGGTGCAACCAAGCCTACAAACAACACACAAGGCTTTTGATAACCTTATTTGCTTTTGATAGCCAAATTGTTATCTGCAATCAAATTCTGTGTGGTATTTGGTAACTAAGTTTGAATGAGTGTTCAAAGGAATGTATATATGTTTTTTCCTGACCCCAGTGTTTGGGTTTCAGATAGCCAGCAGCCATTTGTAAAGGTGCCAAAAGAGATCCCAGACGTGGTCTACATGAAGGAAGGACAAGACTTAGTGTTCCCCTGCAGGGTCACTAACCCATACACCAACGTCTCCTTGGTCAAAGTGAGTATGTTTGCTATGAATAGGTCCAAAAAAATAATCAAAAATCATTCCCAAATTAACCTTTTCTGGCCAAGTTATAGTTTGCAAATCCACCCTTGTATTGTACATGTGACACGTTTGCTCAACCAGCATCCATATATAATCATCATTATCAGCATAATTATGATCAGGAAAATCTTCTGAACAGGGCGGCACGGTGGTGTAGTGGTAAGCACTGTCGCCTCACAGCAAGAAGGTCCTGGGTTTGAGCCCAGCGGTCAGCGAGGGCCTTTCTGTGTGGAGTTTGCATGCTCTCCCCATGTCCTCCGGGTGCTCCGGTTTCCCCCACAGTCCAAAGGCATGCAGGATAGGCTAATTGGTGGCTCTAAATTGACCGTAGGTGTGAGCGTGAATGGTTGTCTGTGTTTATGTGTCAGCCCTGCGATGACCTGGTGACTTGTCCAGGGTGTACCCCGCCTCTCACCCATAGTCAGCTGGGATAGGCTCCAGTTGCCTGCGACCCTGTAGGACAGGATAAGCGGCTAGAGATAATGGATGGATGGAAAATCTTCTGAACCTGTTATTATCATGGCTCTCCACCCAGTATCATCTTCTTTTCCTTTATTAATCTGTTTTGTCCACTGACAGCACTTAAAACCACAATATTACAAAATGTTTTCCCATTATTTCATTATTTATTCCGATGTCCAGTAACGTCTACTCATTTATCACAATGAATAGAGATTGTGCAAAGGCAAAGATTGTGCAAACTGCATTAAACATGCTTCAGAACACTGTTTCTCCCATTAAACTCCACCCAGTAACCACTGCTATCATCACAATTTCTCATATTCTCATTCTAACTCTCCCAAGAACCTTATCTCCCTCTCTCTTCCCTCACATTTGATCACCCTCTCCACCCATGTTCATTATAACAGTCTCTTTCCAACCCCATGATCTCTGTGCACCATATCCACTTTTTTCTCCCATAATCTATTCCCATCTTTTGCTACATGGTGAGACTCAGAAAGTCAGCTACAGCTCCATTCATGAATTAGCCATTGCCCGTGTTCCTGTCTTCCCATTGGCCTTGCTCCAGGGACGGAGCACAGATCTCTTCACGTGCGGGAGGATGCGTGTGACTGGGTTTGTGTATAGAGAAGAGTCCTTCACTGGCCTCCGTGTGACAAAGATACCTGTCTTACGCCAGCAGGCAGAGAGAGTGGCGCCCCCGGCTTCCTCCATCTTGTTGGCACCGTGTAAAGCCCCAGAGATGTAGACAGGACATGGAGATCTAAGTGCCTCCACCTTAATGTCCTTGTACCTGGGGAAATACTGATGTCTTCTACAGCTGGTTGCATCAACTCTGTCAATTATTACACATTAATTGGAATAATGAATATGACTGAATCTATTGTACAAGTTGTTCCGTATTTCTGTTAGGGTTGAGCTGTTCACACCATTTATGGCTTTTGGTGCCTCTGAGAATTAAAATAAAAAAGTATTTCAGGATGACTCTCAGAGTGGATGAGAGCGGAAAGGAGCAAAATGACCAGTTCCCTTTGCGCTCCCTTTGGCTCTGCTTTCAGGATGGGAGCTGTTTTGGGATTTGCCATCGATATGACATCCCCCTCCTCCCCTTAGCCTGAAAAAAAGCTTCCCATTTAATTTCAGCTCACTGTGTTTACGTACTGGTTGACCCTATGCACAGAGTCACAAAAGTAATTAGTCTATAAATACAAGGCCATCTCGATCTCCCATTCAAACCTGGACTATAACACAGTACTAGAGTGTTTTTTTCCGGAAAGTTTTTTTTTTTTTTCAGATGAATATCTTTAATCTTACACCTCTTGCATGGGGAACAATACTCCGGGGGCCAAACTCTCACAGAAGCTGTGAAAGTGGCCAGGGGGGCCCTTCCAGAGATTGACCTGAGGGCCCCAGCCGCAGTGTCTATATCCTGTAGTAACAGGATGTGAGGCGATGGACTGGAGTCACGTTTCCACATCCTCAACACTCTCAGGCTCTGTATGAGGGATTCTGGAAGAGGGGTGGAGGGGGCATCTTACACTATGCTTGTAAATTGTAAGAACTTAAAACAGGAAACATTGGCTATGTAAGACCTGTATGGGAACACGTTGAAAATGGCTTAGCTAACACATTCATGGTGTTGACCTGTTCACACTGGAAAGGAGGTGTCCACCTGATCCCTTGAGAAAGGGCAGGGCACTTCCAAGCTGTCACAGCTCCTCCAGTAAACATTTCCTCCCCTGGATGTGGAAGAAAACAAAATCATAATACAACTCTCCAAGAATTTCTGGCAGACACTACCTTACCCAAACCTATCTTGTTTTAACATAGCAGTCGTTAAAATACAGTACTCTTAGAGAGATATCACAAGTAGATTGCTTAACTATAGTTAATTTTTACTTTATCTTTTAGGAATATTAATATCTGCAAGGGTTCCTGTTAAGCTGAATGATTCATGTTCCAATCATTGCAGTTTCCTAACCGACGACTTGGCACCGATAACAGGAACATCATTTGGAATAACAGAAAGGGCTTTGTTATCCGAAGTCCCACATACTTCTACATTGGCCTTTTTTTCTGTGAAACCATCATCAATGGGACAAAATACACCAACAAGTTTTTGACTTACAGACCAGGTACAGTGTTGACCGATAACTCAAAGGCTAATATTGGTCTTGCAAATTGATTGAATTTTCACTTTTGGTACATTCTCTCCAGTGAATAAGATCCAAAAGGTATATCTGAACAGCACTGGCTTAGTACAGGCTCTGCGAGGAGAGAGGCTGGCCTTAAACTGCACCGTTACAGCTGAGTGGAACTCGAGAGTGAACATTAACTGGAACTATCCTGGAAAGGTTCGTCAATCTCACGTCCAGCAGAATATCAGAGTGTGACGTGATGTTCTGATTTGACATAGTTTCATCTTAAAGTTTGTTAATTAGAAAAATAGATCAAACTTCATGAATTATCTTTTTTTTGTGTTGTTTCTGTCTGTAGGCCAATAGTACGGTTTCAATCAGCCGGCGTATCACACAGAGTAGGACCAACGTGGTGTTCTACAGCATTCTCACAGTCCATAAACTGCACAAGGATGATAAAGGTGTCTACACATGCCATGTGACAAGTGGACCAGCAAAGCGGGAAGTCAACACCTCAGTTATAGTTTATGGTAATATTTCAAAATCCCATCACAAGAGCAATATTTTTTTGAACGTCAACTCTTTATACGTGTCTCTAATATACCATCTTTTGCTCCTCAGATCAGCCCTTCATCAAGTTAAAGTATAGAAATGGATCATTGCTACAGGCAAATGCAGGGCAGAAATCCTTTCGCCTGTCGCCCAAATTACGGGCTTTCCCTAAACCTGAAGTCATCTGGTAAAAGTGGAAAATGCAAATGCCACATAATCCATGAATGTAAAAAAGATATATGAGTGTGCTTTCAATTTTATAAGCTTCTCTTTGCCTGATTGATGTCCAGGATGAAAGATGGGGTGGTGGCAGCTGAGCAGTGTTCGCGTTACCATGTAGACGGTTATTCTCTGGTGATTCGAGATGTTGCAGAGGAGGATGCAGGGGTCTATACCATCCTCACTCGAATCCAGCAGTATGGGCTTCATCAGAACCTCACACTCTCACTTGTGGTGAACGGTAAGCTTGTCTCCAATGACCAGGTTTTTCACTGTTGTTTAAACAGGCTGTTGTTTACATCCATAAGTTATGTGCTGGGTTGTGAACTGAATTGCGATGTCATTCTCTTCCCACTCACAGTTAAGCCTCAGATTGGGGAGAAAGCTGTAGCAGTGCGGGACACAGCAACCATGCCACGGTCCAGCAGGCAAGTCTTACGCTGCACTGCTCATGGCATCCCATCGCCTCAAATCCAGTGGCTCTGGCATCGCTGCCCTTCTAAAGGCCTGTAAGTGCCACACTCTCCTGAGCACATACACATAATACCACAAGAAATGTTGCACACTCTGCACTTGGGCATTAAGCCAGCACAAATTTAGCTGAAGTTGTATTGTTGTTGGATGGATTCAATATCCTACTTTTTTTGACACACAAAGAAGCAGTCGAGTCACGTTATTGTGGCATGGTTCAGATCCCCAACACCAAACCAACTTAGAAATCTTTTCAGAGATTGTTTAATTTCCATTTTTGTAGCTAATTTTCACACTGTACCTGGTCATAGTGTGCATGATTAATTTGTTTGTACTTGTGCCTATAGGAACAGTGTCTTATGTAAAGTATGTGTCTGTTTGTCTGTGAATGGAGACATGTTTTGTCTATTTCAGCATGAGTTCACACAGGGTTTCCTTTTAGCCTCTAGAACAGATGGTTAAGGAGTTCTTTCATGTGCATGTCTATTCATTTTTGTGTGAACAAATGATTTTGTGTGTGTGTGTGTGTGTGTGTTTGCATGAATGTGTGCCTGGTACAGTCATAGAACTCGGTATAGCCTACAGTTGAAAGCACAGAAAAAAAAACTTCAAAAGAGATAAGTTCCGTGCTTACAATAACGATTAGCTGGTTTCTAAATCAAACGCCATGATTTAATGAACTTCCCCTGCAGAATGCAGTCTGTTTATTATTCTGATTGGTTGGGCGCATCCTGTCATGGCTTTCCTAATGTGTCATACACAAACTATTCCACATTCTCATGAGAAAAGCCAAGCCAGCACTATTCACAAGAGAAGAAACTCCCATTATGGCTTCTGTGTATTCACACACACACACACACACACACACACACACACACACACACACACACACACACACACGTACCTGCTAATTCTAAAACAAAGGCAGAAGAGTCAAACTATTATCTGTTCATCTATTATTAGGTCCAAATTACTGAACACTTGCTCCGATACCCGAACTAGGCACTAATGGGATAGGCACTAATCAATGTGCAGAATTTAAATTTAGCTTTTTTTCCCTTAACTTTTTTTTTTTTCAAATAATACATCCCTTTAATACATGCCATTTCAGTTTCGTAGAGCAGTGACTCTAGATCTTTGTCTTGCCTCATATTTTGGTCATGCTATTGAATTCTACATCCTGGCAGTGGTGTAAGAGGAAAATGTCAATGAAAGTTTAAAAAAAGAATGAAAGAAAGAAAAATGGACTGCAGCCTAAACTGCTGCCAGAGTTTTATAGATTTATCTTATTTTGCAAAGTCCCTTAAAAAGAGTAATTTTCTATGTTTTGTGATATACTAAGGTGATTATGTAAAAATGTATTCACTAATTATTTATTTAATAAGAAATTGTGTGTTGTGCAAAACAAAAAAGAAAGAAAGAAAAGATGCCATTGATTTCAAGTGGTGTTATTGAAAGTGTTATTGAGAGCTGATCACTGGCAGGATCCTGACCGAGGCCCTTATTCTTTGTAGCAGCCCAGCGCGGCTGGCCTGACGCTGAGGCGGAGGAGGCGCAGGGAGAGTGGCGCTGTGGGCCGGGCTGGCCTCCTAGCACTGGACAGGCTCAAGCCTCGGCCATGGGAACGGCAGCGCTCTTATCTCAGCCGGGCAGGAGGCGCAGACGGACTTCCTGTGCGAAAATCAGAGCGCTTTTCCTCTCGTTGTTTGGCTTCCTCCCCAACGCGAGGCGGCTTCCCAGCAGCGTGATTGTCCCTGCGTCTTCAAACGTGGCATAGTCTGCTTCCTCAAGGGCTTGATCTATTCTTGAGAGCCCCTCATCCCACAGCCTCCACCACCCCCCACCTTCAACTCGACCAGCATCTCCAACCACCTTCTTACCCGCATCCTACCCCCCAAACACGCCATATAGTGTTCAATCAGCAAGTCAGTCACCTACACTGTCCCTGACCCCCACCACCTCCGATGACACCACCGCAGCCCTGCAGGCCCATGGCACCCTCTTGTGAGAGTCTGGACTGTTTCCACAGCAGCTGCTTGAGAGACAGAGCTGCACTGGTGCATGCTGGGAAACATGACACTATAAGGAGCAGATGCAGGAAATGTCAGGAGGATGGGGTCCACATATGCATACCATGGAAGTGCTTTCTAATTTATTCTCTCCATATGGTGAAAATGTCTTATTTTTTCTTGTATCTGTCTTAAATCTCTCTCAGACATTTTTGAGCCAGAAGAACAAAGTGCAATTCCATCCACACACTGTCCACCCTTTCTGGAGCTGCTTTTTTGCCCTTTGCTTTTTTTTTCCATTTCCTGGAGTGGTACTATAATGGATGTATGAACCATGCCTGTCTCCAAGCCCCAGCCTGTCTGTTGTAGTTCTAACATCCACCAAAAAAAAAGCTGTGAGTTCAGATCATCATGTATTCTGGATCAATATGTCAGTGTGAGCAATCGGAGAGAGGTGGACATGTGGGCTCACTGTTTGGAATTCCACATTATGTCCAGAACAATCTCTAGAGCTGGCCCAGAGCGCCTGCTGTGTAGGGCTTCATGGGCCAGAAATAAATGACTCTTGTCATCCCATATCAACCTGTGTCACTAGATTTCTGTGTCAAAAGTTTTCCTGATCGTGGCGACGCTGAATAATACACATGGCCATGATTTGTGTTGAAAGAATGTTTTCCTTTTGAGTATGGATGTATGCATACATATATATATGTATATGTGTGTGTATATGTGTGTGTGTGTGTGTGTGTTTGGGTGCAAGATTATGGTTTCTCACTTTACGGGTCTATCCCAGTGTGATTTATCCTTTTTATACAGATTTTCTATGAGTAATATATGAACCTAATATTTAATAATTTTATACCACTAACGTACTTATGATAAATGCAAATAATTGCCCGGTGTGTAAGACGGCTGATAAAATTACAAGTATTGTCTGTGTTATTATCAAATGTATGTGGGTTTTATATTAAAAATCAAATTTATGTGTACAATATGGTCTTTTTTTTTGTTTAGTTTTGAAAATGATCTCTGATAGAAGGTTTAACCTAATTACTGACCTTCTTACAAATAAACTGATGTTCATTTAAAAAAAAAACACCGACATATTTGGATTTCTATTGTTTTTAAAGCTTTTAATGAGGTTAGGCATGCAGGATAGCTTAAATTTGGCATGCTCTGAAAACTGTACTCAGGCACACAAGAGTGTGTGTGTGTGTGTGTGTGTGTGTGTGTGTGTGTGTGTGTGTGTGTGTGTGTGTGTGTGTGAGAGAGAGAGAGAG
>JANZLB010000011.1:5893750-5906399 GCA_026167865.1 Notarius quadriscutis
TGCTTCAGATGGGTTAAATGCAGAGGATGAATTTCACTGTGCTTGAAGTGTGCATGTGACGAATAATAAAAAGGTTTAGTACATTTCTTCTTCCTTTAAACAAACAAACACAAAGGCTGTACAATACTTCCTTTGTATTTTGGATAGTTGTTGAAACAGAATTATTTTCTCATGTTATTTGCCATTTTCACTTCATTCTCACATGTCTTAACAGGATTTATTGGTCACATAATTCACTGTCATTTTCGATACAAACAATTCAATTTTGATGCTTTTTCTTTTTAAGACCACACAGTGTTTAGCAAATGGGGTAACCTTGGATTGCGGTCTTCAAGATCATATCTTCTGATGAGAAGCACGTCTTCCTTGTCTGTGTTGTTTGCACCTGGATGTGGTCTAGAACTGGACACATGGAAGACTGGTGTATTATCCTGCACAATGCAGTTTCTGAATGAATGCATCTGCAAAACTCATCTTGCATAGACATGAATGATTTTATTTTCCAATGCATACATCATTCAGAATTCTGATAAAAGTTGCATTTGTTTGTAACTTTGTTTGCCAAGTTGTATTTCTCATTGCATTTATTTATCACAT
Organism: Notarius quadriscutis; assembly: GCA_026167865.1. Taxonomy (NCBI): domain Eukaryota; kingdom Metazoa; phylum Chordata; class Actinopteri; order Siluriformes; family Ariidae; genus Notarius; species Notarius quadriscutis. The sequence continues at coordinate 5,894,348 of JANZLB010000011.1, forward strand.
TAAAGGTTACCCCATTTGCTAAGCACTGCGTGGTCTTAAAAAGAAAAAGCATCAAAATTGTGATTGTGAGAATGAAGTGAAAATGGAAAATAACATGAGAAAATAATCCTGTTTGAACAACTGTCCCCAAATAGAAAGGAAGTATTGTACAGCCTTTTTGATTGATTGATTGATTGATTGATTGATTGATTATAGAAGAAATATACGAAAGATAAGAGAAAAACTGAAATAATATCCGTAAAACTAATTACAGTAGTCAAAGAGCCGTTCAAAAAAAAAATCAGAGCCTGGACTGGAAAAGAAAAAAAAAACAACAGTGAAGGGGAGCGTTATAAAGATATGTAAGGAATGTGGGTAAAGTTGAGAAAATAAGAGGAGTTAGTAAAACGGCAAAAAAAAAAAGGAGATACTTTTCTTCTTTTGCAGGAGTAAATACCGATATATACTTACTCCTGCTCTCACTATTTACTATATCTCACAGTATTTACAGGAGTAAATACCGATATATACTTGCTCCTGCTCTCACTATTTACTATATCTCACCGATATGTATTTACTCCTGCTCTAGTGATAGCAGGAGTAAATACAGATGCGCACAGCGCCCTCTAGTGATAGCAGGAGTAAATACAGATATGCACAGCGCCCTCTAGTGATAGCAGGAGTAAATACAGATATGCACAGCGCCCTCTAGTGAGAGCAGGAGTAAATACAGATATGCACAGCGCCCTCTAGTGAGAGCAGGAGTAAATACAGATGTGCACAGCGCCCTCTAGTGAGAGCAGGAGTAAATACAGATGTGCACAGCGCCCTCTAGTGAGAGCAGGAGTAAATATAGATATACACAGCGCTCTCCAGTGATAGGAGTAAATACACATATGCACAGCGCCCTCTAGTGTGAGCATGAGTAAATACAGATATACACAGCGCTCTCCAGTGTGAGCGAGCGTAAATACAGATATACGCCGCGCGTTCTACTCTCTGTATACAGGTTCAAACTGCTAAAAAAAAGTTATGTATAAAATATTACAAACGGACATTAAAGTATATATAGGGAAGATATCGAAGAAAAAAGAAAATATAATTACACACACAAAATAGTCATTTTTCTCAAACTATTCTTGTAAAAATGCAACAACTTTCAATTTTAGTAAATAGGTCAGATCAAAATTATGTTATTGCTCTTTTGTTGTAGGTTTTCATACAGGATTAAACCAAATTACTTGGTATCCACACTCAACCTTGAGTGTTTTAATATTTCTTAGTTCAAGCCTATAACAAGTCACATCAATGAGGAAGAAAACCACAGGAGTACACAGAAATACACCGAGTTGTAAAATTCCTCAAGTTATTTTCAAGACAGAAAGACAGCAAGGACTTTTAATTTGTACATTAAAAGCAACTGGCGTCATTTCCTGTGCCCATTAAACGTCTTTGCTTGCTGCGCCTCAGAGCTGTGTTATTTCTCCTAATCGTTTTCATTAAACCCCGCCTCTTACGCTGGGATTGGTTAGTAAGTCATACCGCAAGAACTATTCAGCTTTTAACCAATAGAAGCTCAGGAAGCAACATGCATTCAGCCAATCGTACCAGAGGAGGCGGAGTTTTCCAGAATATGAGTGTAAAAAAAAAAACCCACACTGGTGAGAGAATTGACAGCAGCAGCAGTAGCGTTTGCTAGTCTGTTAGCTACATACATGTGGAGGGAACAGCAGCGAGAGTTGCTCGCAGCCCAAAGTTAGGACAAATTTCTCTTTCTTTTGTATTGGGACAACATTAGGACGACCTCGGGTATTTTTTAAACCACAAATAAGTTGAGATAAAGATGAAAGGGTGAGTAACGGCGTGTGGATTTATCCACCAGAAGCCATCACAGAAAAAAGTTTTTCCCCCTTCGTCTCTTTTTTCAGTAGGGGAGGGCGGGGGAGTTGCTAGCCGTGCTAATGTTAACGCTAACGCTAATGCTAACTTACCTGCGAAAGAATTTGCCGAGATTCCCGAGAGCGCTAACTCCAGCTCAGTTTAAACCCGGAGCTGCTGTCAGACCGAACACTGATCTGTTAAAGTCACATAGATAAACAACTTGCACTTAAATACAAGTCTGAGGTCGTACAGTATTAAAGTTAGCTTAGCTTAGTGTCGAAAGTAAGTGTGAAAAATGTTGAGTCAGACTGTGAAAAGCTAGCAGCTAACATGGTTAGCATGGAACATCCACTAACCGTGGCAGTAGTTTAGCAGTGATTTTAGATTCCACAGAGGTTTAAATGTGTTTTTATTATTATGAATAATAAACAGTTCGTGCGAAAATAGCTAGCATATAATAAGGGAGCTAACGTAGCTAAGATAGTTAGCCATGAAGCTAACACTGAACACTCATATATTTGGTCAGTGATACTAGAAAGCAGTGTGGGTTAAATGGGTAACTGGGAAGTTAGAAAACTAGATTAATATTTTTAACGCGGGATGGACTTCTAAAACTCATTGACACGCATCTGTAAAAGAGAAATGTGACATTTAGTGAGCTGCTCACTGAAATCAATAAGAAGGGTGTTGGTAATATTTATTGGTGTGAAACTCCTTTCACTGTGAGTGCACACCTGAAGAGAAAAAGGGCGTGTCTCTTTCAGTGTCAAGTTAAACAAAAGCACATCTCTCTTCTGATTGGCTGTGACTCCTCCTAGAGCTCATTTGTTATTAGGTTATTCAGTGTTTATGCAAATTTGCACCAGCCGCTTTGGGATAACTCGCTTAACCAAAGCTGTTTCTTTACGCTTTGAGTTCCAGTGATCTTTTAAGACTCTTTCGTGCTGTACTGATCCCAATAAAATTGTGACCGAACTCTATAACAGGCTGTGCGATAATACGGTCTCTCTGTACAGTTTTATAACGAAGATCCTCTAATAATAGACCTGCTTATTTGAAAATCATATTTGTTCATTATGTTCTCCTGTTGGTGCCGTTTAGATCATCATTGTAGCAGTGCTCATGCTCTGAGCCATGCTAGTTTATGTGGATAAAGCATACTTTATACGACGAGTTTGCAGTCGTCATCTTATTTTTCATAATGATCCACATATTTGATTTGGTTGAGGTTTTACACCGGACGCCCTTCCTGGTACAACCCTCCCCAATCTATCCAGGCTTGGGAGTGGCACCAAGTATGCGCTGGCATGTACAACACCATTGGCTGGGTATTTTAACTAACCTGCATGTCTTTAAACTGTGGGAGGATACTGGAGCACCCGGAGGAAACCCACACAAACACTGGGAGAACATGAAAACTCCACACAGAAAGGCCCCCATCGGTCATGAGGTTCGAATCTCGGAACCTTCTTGCTGTGAGGCGACAGTGCTAACCACGACACCACCATGCCGCCTTGCAGTTGCAGGTTGTTAAAGTTCTTTGGATGCAAGTTAAGAAGACGTAGAATTGCTGTGTCTGAAGACAAAGTTCAGGCAAGGTGCGAGCGCTGCTACAAGGATTGTGCAAAACCCACAAGAAAGCTACACATGCTAGCTGTGATGGCCAAACAGAAATGAAACATGCTGATGGACGGGAAAAAAAATTCCCTTAATATGTCAAGCTCACTTTGAGTAATTTTTGTGTTTGCACAACTGTTTTCTGCACGAGCAGACTCCTCAAGACATGATTTAAGCAGGGCGTAGAAACTTTTTTTTTTTTCTTTAAACGCCGGTCTTTCATAGAGGATCATCAGTATACCAATGATCTTAGAGAGAACGTGTTATTGCTCAGAATTCTGGCAAGATATTAGGATCTTCGATAGCGTGAATAATAATCTTAAATACTTAGATCACAGCTTCAGGAAGGCAAGACTGGTGTCTGCTGGTTCAGTCTTGCATAAAGACTGATGGAACTGTGGTTATAAAACGCCAGCATGGCTGTAGGTTTTCATTTGGTCGAAGCAGGAGCCACACCTGACTCCATGTGTTTAATCATTGGGTCTTCATCTTTATTTGACTGTTACATTTGGCTCCTGTGTGTGTGAAATGAAATCCTGCGGATACACCGGTTTATTCATAGAAGGTTTTGTTTCTCGGGGTTTGAGAGAGTGGTACTTGTCCGTCTTTACCCCCAGCTGTAGCAGTGACATCAAGCCGCAGCTGTGTCATTTTAACATGCACTCACCCTATAAATACTGCTGTCATTCTCCAACTGGTGTCAAGTGAAGGCAACAAATAAACTCGATGCCTATGATGAAGCAATTCTTGGTTTTATTGGGCAGCTGACCTAAAGTAAATAAATAACCCAATAAATCACATTCAGATATTGTCTAAGGGAGTTTTGGTGCTCCAGTTCTTTTGAAGCATTGTCTTCAAGTTCAGTAATGTTGTTCTGTAATGACGAGTAAACAACCCCGTTGAGCATTCTGCTTTTGTTCCAGTAGCCGGATCGAGCTGGGGGACGTCACCCCCCACAACATTAAACAGCTGAAGCGTCTCAACCAAGTCATCTTCCCGGTCAGTTACAACGACAAGTTCTACAAAGATGTGCTGGAAGTAGGAGAGCTTGCTAAGCTAGGTAAGGCGCTGAGCTAACATGTTGCAGACATGTTTAGATTTTTCTAATGAATCCATATCTACTGCATTTGTAGTGTAAGTGGGATTATTACAAACAAGGATTATGACACATTTCTCTGTACTGGGAAAAGCACTCCAGACTCAGTTTTAAGACGTTTCTGAGAGTGTGAGATTCAAAACCACAGGTATTACACTAATTACTTATACTTGTTTACACCTGACCATTTTTGTGTCTCTTTTTCTCCCCCAATTTTCTCTGGTCAGAAAGAATGAAAGCCCAAAGCTGTTACACATTAGTAAGCAATATGCACCATTAAAAAAAAAAAAGCATAACGTCATTTAGTTAATACATGAAAAATTGTAATTGTTGGTAATAAAACGCTTTAAGACATGATGTTAGGGGAAAATAATCAACTTTGAGAAGGTTACAGTGATGACACTTCATCACACACATCTCCCAGTTGTTGATTCTTTTCCTTTAACTAAATGTTTTATACTTACACAGTTGCTTTTGGATCAGATTTGCCATCAGTCACGTGTCTGTTATTGTGCAGCGTACTTCAATGACATTGCCGTGGGAGCCGTGTGCTGTCGGGTGGATCACTCCCAGAACCAGAAGAGATTGTATATCATGACACTTGGTTGCCTCGCACCCTACCGCAGACTGGGCATAGGTACAGTATTTTTTACACAAAGCGGAGCAGGAATGAACTTTAAAAGCCATGAGTCATAGGAGGAGTCATTATATTTCTGAGAAGTAGATTTTTATTATTATTATTATTATTATTATTATTACCTTGTTTTTAATGAAATACAATTCATCAGGTAATATTCGAAGGAAAATTTTCAGTGTTGTGTTTGTGTCTTTTAAGTGGTGAAATTTCTTAACTGTCTTGTTTGTTCAAAGGAACAAAGATGCTGAACCATGTGCTGAACATCTGTGAGAAGGATGGCACATTTGACAACATTTACCTGTAAGTTATGATAAAAAAAAATCATTATTTTCTTATTAAGACAAAGTCAAGGTTATTATTCACTGAGCTTGAGGTGATTATTTTTAAAAGTTCCTATTTGAAAGAAAAAAAATCATTTCAAAAGCTGCATGCAAGTGTAATGACAGCGCGGCGCAGACTTGTCACTTATCTGTGCCGACTCTCATGAAATACTTTGTTTTGAAACCGATAAAATAAATCACAATCCCATCTTACCTTTGAATAGTTTTAGAACAAACTTTGTAGCATCTTTAGTGTTTTTAGGAACAGCATTTTCTTTCATAATCTGTAATTCTTCCTCACTTACGGTGACGAAGCAGTTGGCCGCCATTTTGCCGAGTCGCTTGAGGTGATTGTCGAGAAATTCAGACTATCAGCGCACGCGATTTCCTATAATCACCTCTGTATTTATACTAATTCTTACTTAATGACAGTATGTGGACTTGAGTGGGCGTGACCTCCAGAATTTGGTGTAAAACCTAATGATCCATATTAGATCAAACCTGTGCACGTGTCATTTGCACATGTGCTTCAGTGGAAGTGATAAAACCTTTCTCTGACCTGATCCGACCTTTTGTACTACAAATGCTTTCGCATGGTCACTATCATAAATTTGCTTATATTTGAATATTGCAAATTCAAGATTGAGCATTTGTTTCTCAGTCAAGATTATAAGACTTTTCCATGTAAACCTGGAAACAAAATCCCAGATTTGTCGTGTGTGAATTTCAGACTTTTGGCCCTCATGGTGTAAAATCAGTCTACTCTATAATGTGTACATTTACATTTCACACAGCAGTGGATAAGGGTGTAGTAGCCACAGTTGTTGTCCTTTCTTCATGAGGTTACGTTTTCATTTTCCCATCAAAGTGAGATCTTTCGGGCATCTAAAATCGTCCCTCACAGCCAATTTGATCATTTTTGGAGAGAACATATAAACTTTATTTGCACTTGAGTCATAGCTGTGTTGATCACTTAAATACAAAATAAATGTTGATCTGTTGCTTTCTTGTTTGCTGCTGTGGATATAAATTTATATGTACGTAATTTTAAAGATTGAGTGATGAACACAATACACACCTCTGTCCAATAATAATCCTTTTTTTTTCTTAATCTTTTTCTTCCTCAGTCACGTGCAGATCAGCAACGAGTCCGCAATTGACTTCTACCAGAAGTTTGGTTTTGAGATCATTGAAACGAAAAAGAACTATTACAAGAGGATAGAGCCAGCAGACGCCCACGTTCTCCAGAAGAGCCTGCGGAGCCCGTGTGAGCCCCCAGCAGGAGACCTGCAGAAGGCTGAGTAGGAGCCTGAGCACGCTGGAGAGATGGATCTTGGCCCGTATTCACGAAGTGGAACTGTGACCGATGCCCCAGGGCCTGTAGATACACCACTTTTTTTCGGAGGGCAATTTAAAGAGAAAAACGAGTCCATGACAAATTGCTGAATTTTTATTTTTCAAAAATGAAACTCAGTCCCCTTCAGTTTGCATTTTTCCCCCCTTTTTTTTTCTCCCTCCCCTTTCCCGTCCTCCTTTCCTCATTTAGAGTTGAAATTAGACGCAAGGGTTTTTTTCCAGGCAGAATACATAAGTGCTCCAAAAAGCTGCTTACTTGTTACAGAGTAGACACGGTGAAGGTTAACTTTGTAAGCATACTGTTTGCGTTTTGTTTTAAATCATTATTGGCAAGGGGACACGATGTTGTTTGATGATGGTGATAGACCTTATAAAAAACCAGGACTGTTATTTTTGGCAAGAGGTGAGCCTGCCTGGCAGCATTGGACGTCACACTATGGATCGTCTCGGTGACCTCCGGATCTCCCGTCACCTCGCCACCTGAGCCCGGGGACGCAGATGTGTTCGATTTTACAGGCAGAATGCAGGGAAGGAGTATTGTACGTGATGCAGTATCTCTTTATGGTGCAAGGCTCGCCGATATGCCTCGCACAAGATCATCTCGCCCCCTCGAGCCGGTGCGAACATGGTCAAACGGTTTGAGAGTGGGAAATGTGGGTGTGGGAATGTAGGAGTCGACTCCGCTCCAGTTTCTGAATGTCTTTGCTTCTCTGCCCATTATTTAAAGTCCCCTTAATTTTTTGTTAGTTTGTTTTGCATAATTGCTGGTTAGTTCATGGCTTTTCCTGGGGTGCTGTTGGTGCTTCAGATTGGAGAAAAGACTAAGTGCCAGTTATGGAGAGGAGGTGAACTGTTGGTACAGTTACTCCAGAATATGAGACACTTTTAACGTAGCACGTGCCTTTTCTACACACATTCCACGTGCAAGAAATTGGTTTTAATTTATTTTGAGATACATTTTTCCAAGAACAGACTGATTTCAGAAACGGGGGGGACACAACCACAACATGAAATACACTTTTATTTGTTGATTTAACAAACCACATTTATGTAAATTCACACTGGCTGTAAGTGTTGACATGGTTAATTTAATAGTCCCTGTGATTCTAAAATATTGGGGTGTTGTAAAGGAAAAGTGCAACAGATCATTTTTCTTGAGTGGTTAAGTTCAGTCTGAACTTTTGTCCTCCGTGTGACAACACAAATTGCATTTCACAATGTTCCTAACTGCTCATTGATCTTAATTTCAGCAGTCTCCTCTTTGGCACACTGGCAGCTAAAAACCTACCCACAACATGTTGCTATCATTTTAGTGATGTATGCACACGCCAAAAAAAAAAAATCTGTTTTTAATGCACTGTGGGATTGGTGTGGTTTGGTTATAGAGGTTCCTTATGCTGAACTTGGATTTGCAGATCAGACCCCAGGGGAAGCCTTGACACTGCATGCCAAGAGGGATGCGCCCTCTCCATTGTAGTAAAAGCATGTTTTCTTTCTTTCTTTGGAGAATTTTGTCTTTTCTGGAGCTCTATATTGTAAAACTTTTAAAACTTCTAAATAAAATACTATTTGCATTATTTGCCAGAATATGTTCTTATCATGCTGTGCAAAATACAAAGATGTGTGGGCGATACGATGATACAAAAGATCGTGATAAATGTCAGGAGCATTTCTTTGTATAACATTTTTTAATACCAGTCTTGATTTGAAGCACTTTTTTTATTGCTTTGGAGCTTTAAAATTGTAGAATATGAATATTTTGGTGTGTTTCTTTTATTGTCCTCTTCCTCAGTTTAAGCTTTTATTTCTGTAGACAGTATAAAAGTATGTTGTAGTACACATCATGTATCAGCTGCATCGTATCATGATGTGACTTTTTTTGACACATCACCCACCCCTTTATTTTTGGATTTAATTTTGTTTGAGATAAAGGCAAATCTGCAGTTTTTCCTTTGTATATAGTGGTTTATATATTTTAAGTGGCATGCTATTTGGTCGCGGATCCGCGAAAATTCGCGGATTTGAATAAATTTTGAAAATTTTGTGAAATGCCAAAATACTCAAAAATCGGGAGAGGTGTTGACTTGCGGTAAATGTGCAAATGTTTTGCATCCGATTCCATGTCCCATTCCGTGTTTTACGGACTCACCTTGACTCTGATTATGCGTGTGTAACGAGGTTCGTGATTGGAAGAAAATGTGTCAAGCGTTAGTAATGTAGCCAATTGGTGACGTGAATATATTGTAGCTCATTCTTGCTTGTTTACAATGTGGTAACTGCATTTTGAAGTTAGAAAGCGAATATTTTGAACAATGGCAAAATTATTGATCAAAAAGAAGAAACCCGAGCAAGGGAAGTTGATGGTGGGTGCAGAGTGAAATGGAATTGGGAATGGTGTTCAAAACCATTAAGAGTCGTTTATAACGATAAAGAAATGGACACCACTGTGGGCGAATATTACTGGAAATTTGACATTGCTGGTAAATGCAGGTGCGTCTTGTGTGATGCAGAGACTAACTATGCTGATCGTGGTTGCGTTGCCCTGGTCGACCATATCAAAACAAAAGGACGCGCAGAAACCGTATGAAAAGCGGCCAAATCATCGACTGCTGAGTAATTTTTTCACTCATCGCTGGGAAGATGCACAAAACCAAGATTTGACATGCGGCATTAGCCGTTTACTTACAGGCCTCGGAAAGCCTGCAGCTACACAGTCTCAGCGTCTGACACCGTTTGTGGACAGGAAAGCGCATATTGAGGTAAGAAACCACTTTTTGCCGAAGTTTTGGCACTTTCCTCTTAACTGTCAAACAATGCAAAGAATATAATATATCCTAATTATAGAGAAATGTTTCAAATTTAGAATAAAATGCTTCTGATTTGACATTTAGATCTAGTTTTGAGTTACTTACAATTGCAAAATCATGAAAATGAAAATACCTCACTAAAGTCATTTTATGCAGATAAAACTTATTAAATATTTAGATCTACTGCAGGCTCAGTTTAACTAATCAAATGTAGTTTCGTGTACATGTGAGTCTTCGTAATGCACAATAGAACAGTCAGTGAATCTAATAGGCTACAGGCCTGTATGCTTTTGCATGAAACTGTTAATGTAGTGGTTTAATGCTTCTCGAATTTAAACATTGTACATGTTGATATTAGCAGATATGTGCTGTGACTTTAACTTCTTTTAAAACTTATTTTTCAAGCTTTAATCTTAGCTTTTGCTGCAGAGAAAACTCTGGCCATGAGTGATGTAGAAGATCCTGTAGCCTCGTGTAAAGAAGTAGCTAAAGATAAAAAAGCCTTGGATGCACTTCACATGGCAAGAAGTAGTGCAGCTTCCAAGCTGATTCATGGACCGGGGAAAACTTTGAAAGACTGGAGATGATTAGATTACAGCCATTCAGCCTAAACATTGATGAAAGCACAAACAGTGCAAACAAGAGAGTATTGGCTGTTATGGTGGATTATTTCAACACTGAAAAAGAAGAGATGGTAATGGAACACTTAGCTGCAATTGAACTTGTGTAAGTGGACAGTGAATCCCTGTTCAATGCTTTGGTGGATTTATTTGAACAATATGATCTGAAGTGGAGCATGCTTGTATCAGTTTTAATGAACTCATGTGCTGTGATGCATGGCTCTAAAAAAGGACTAGAGACCAGAATTAGAAAGGAACTTGCCCTGCATCTGTTGGACATAGACGGAGATGTGTGCCACCACATACACAACGCTTGCAAAAAGATGTGTGCACCATTTGACAACTGGGTGGAGAATCTTTTCACTGATATGAGCAATGAGTAATGAATTGTACAGTGCTTATCAGACAGTGAAATATCACCTGCAAGCACACAAGAAAAGTGCAGTTCAGTTTTTCAAGAGAGATGATGTTGAATTTGATGTGGTTAATCCAAAGCTGGTTGCTAATATGATCAGTGCCAGTTCTGAGAGGCCTGCCAGTAAACCAGGTGAAAAATCACTTGAAACAAAGGCAGCTGCTAAGCGAAGAATGAACTCAGAAGCTGAAATCAGACAGGCAGTCATTTCTTAAAGACAGTGAACCGCACAAGAAAAAGAAAAAGCATAATGCCAACTTATGATGTGTAATTTTTCAGCAATATAATTAAGTTATGAGCAATGAAATAATGTACATTGTGTTTTTGTATTAACTAATTTTCAAAAATGCTATCCCTTTTCAATAATATTAATGAAAATAAACGTATCAAACATAATTACCATTTGTAACAAGTTTTAGTAGCCCTCCACTCGTCAGAGGAGTGGAGCCAGTCAGATGAAATGCCCCTCAGTGGTCATGAGATTTCTTGAAAGTGTGAAAAATTATGTTCTGGTAATTTGAAAGTTTGCATGCATTTCATTCTAAAAGTTTCTCAAACTTTAAAGCATGTGCTATGAATTCTGTGAAAAGGTCTTGACCCCCCAGCAGGGCGTTGCCACCACACCCCTGGCTTGACACTCACTTGTTTTTAGACATCCCCAGTAGCATGCCTGTTTAGTGTTGCTTTTTTGTAGAAAGACTAACTTCCTACTTTCCTTTAGAACCCCCCACCCCACCCCCAAGCATCTGATGGTTTTAATTCTACATGCACACTGCAGTTTCTACCTTAAACAAGTCATTTGTGAAAGAACTGTATAGACAATAATTCAAAAATAGTCATCTAATATCTTTTCAGGGTTCGCGGGTCTTGCATATTAAGATATCGTATCAATTAATAAGCAGTTATCAGATTAATGCTCTGAAATATGTGGCTCTCTGACATGGTGACGCAGTCTGTAACACAGCGTACATAATATTCAATACTGTGAATTTCCACGATATGGGACACATTTGAGAGGGTTTTTTTTATTTTTATGTATACAGTTCTGTGTGGAAGTCTTGGACACGTGTAGAGAAATCTGTAGATCAAAAATGGCTTAAAAATAATTTAAAGTTTCAACATTAAAAAATACTATAAACAGTAATCAGTGAGCCGTAATAAATGAAATAAAGTCAGTATTTGGTGTGAGATGACCCTTTACTTTAAAAAAAAAAAAAATCCGTCTCAGGTCCAGTGAGGTCAGTTTAATGTGGAAATGATCTGTAGGTTTTGCTGAGCATCTTCCAGAACCAGCCGCAGTTCTTCTGGACACTTTGACTGTCAC
>JANZLB010000011.1:6485650-6501394 GCA_026167865.1 Notarius quadriscutis
TCTTTATATGTGTCTAAGACTGTTGCACAGTATTGTACACATCAGAAAATTAGGTCTACTTGGTCCAAATATTCACTCAGTAAATCATGAATAGGAGCTGTGTGGTGCAGCAAAAACAGAACGAAGATCATGTTTGGCAGCACAATTTCTACTTACTTGAAATACCACATGATCCAATTTTACCCTTCAATAAGATCCATTATATTCTTCATAATCCTGCCAGTTATTTATATAGATAAGTGTAAGGTTTGAATGTAACTCGTCTAAAAAAATAATGAGTCACTGTGTATGTGAGAACATGAGATGCAAAATGAGTTTAGTCATCCACCTTAGCTATTGTTTAGTTAATTTGCTAATTAACAACCTGGGAAAGCATCAAGCAGACGTGCGCCGCATTTCTCATATCTTTACTCCGTGAACTGGCGTGACAGCTCGACAATGCTAATGATTGGTGCAGTGATTGGTGCACTACACAAAATAAATGGCGACACAAAGAATAAGGTGTGTGCGTGTGCATGTGTGTTGTAACCTGGAGCAGCTTTTCGATGCGGTTGAGCAGTGAAGGGATGAGTTGAGACTGCAGGTTGCTGAGCTCTGTACTCCATGCAGCAAAGGCAGGAATAAACACTTGATGTGTGGCACTGACCACTCTCTCTGACAGATCACCCAAAGACAGCAGCATCAGTTCGAAGCCCTGTTTCTCACACACACACCAAAAAAAAAAATCAGAAATCAAAATGTTATAGGCAAGGAACCTTAGAGAGCAGAACAGTAGATAAAAACAATACAGAGTTCAATAAGTGAATCCTGATTCCATAGTGAAAGTTGCAGCTTTAAAACGTACAAATAAAGCTCCCAGTTTAAACCCAGTTTGGGGGGGGGGGGACACCACCACACACACATGGCAATGAAACAAGCAATGCCAAGGAGAGACACAGGGATACACAGGGAAGGCGAGGAAACGGACAGAGGTAAACACAGAATGCCAAAGAGACACATAAGGAGAACCAGGGAAATTCAAAGGAACCCAGGAAAACACTCAGAGATAAAATACAAGGACCTAGTAAAACACAGATACAACAAAAACACAAGACATTTGCATGGGGAAGAACAGAGATATACACAAAATCCCAGGAAAACTCATAATAGCACATATGGAAACCTGGGGAAGCATACAGTGACCCATCCATGAATAAGGACACACACACAAACACAAGATAATCCACAGGGATGCACATCGAAACACACGCACACACCTGGGTGTATTTGTCTGGGTCATCAATGTAGCCCATGATGATACCCAGACTTTTGACGACTGCCTCTCGCACCATATCGGCCTTGTCCTCCGCCAGCATCTGCTGCAACATGGACAGCACCAGAGAGCTGCGGATCTCCTTCTGCGTAAACACACACACACACACACTTATGGCAATGCGGCTAAGGAAGAGACACAACATGTTATAATTAGAACTGCAGTTTCTGGTCTGTATCAACACATTCACAATCACTAAGCTAAACAGACAGATACGTAATGTAATTACACACCTTAAGCCCTTTTCTTACTAATGCGGCACTTTGAAACCGCCCACATATAGTGCCGTGCCAACACTTGGACTTGTTGAAAACAAATAGTAGAGGAGTGTGTTGAAGTGTGCTATCTTACAACTGAAGTACAACTTGAAGTACAACTTTTAAAATTGACCAGGCAAACCACAATAATTAAAATTTAAAGTAAGTCTTTTATCAAATAAATAAATAAATAAAATTGCTAGACATTTGAAATTTCATAAAAATGTGCTTTTTTATATTTAGTATGCATTTAATGCTTTATAGTTTTAATATAATTAATTTAAATATAATAATTTAACACTAATTAAAAAAAAATATATAGAACATATTTTGTGAGACAGGGGTTATCAACTTTTTGGACTAGTAATAGCCTCATGAAAGATTGTTTACTATAAAATAAGTGTATTAAAATGATTCCCCCCCAAAAAAAAATCAAATATTCTTTTTTTTTTTGCTCTTCTTAAAAACATATGAACCATCTTCTCTCTTACTTGCATGTTGCATCTTTTTACAGATGCTTGATCGACTGAACGTTCTGTACTTTGAACAGAATTTCTCTGCTTGCCACGTTTAACTTTAGAAAACCTAAAGCCTTAAAGTGGTAGTCTGGGCACTTCCTTTTATTTTTAACTGTAACTTGGTGTAATATATTACACCATCATTATATACTTTTGCAGTGTTTTCTAGCACAAACTGTTTGGTATATAACCAAAGGCCTGTCATATTGAACATAAAAGGTTAATAATAACAAACCAAAAAAAAAAAAAAAAAAAAGTTGTTACTGGAATTGTACAAGTCTGTGGGCCATTTTTACAACTTGTGCCAAAGTTGTGTTTAAGAACAAAGAACATCTTGACTAAGCCAAGTTAGCTGCCACAAACTAATCAAAATCCACTGTGATCTAGCAGGGAGGCGATTGAAAGGCATCTACACATGGAGGAAAGTCTGAGCTTTGGATTTCACAGAAAAACATGACACGATAATGCATTTCATCATACAACCCCAAAACAGAAAAGGTTAGGACAGTATGGAAAACGCAAATAAAAGAAGAAAGCAGTGATTGCAATGAAATACAAGCAGAGGGGAACCGTCAGGGCTTTCTTGGCCTTCAGAGAAAGCCCAAACATATCAGCATTTCAAATGCTGTATTTAATTTCTTTCATAATTTCATTATAATGATTCTTTTCTAATTCGGCCTCATTTTCTATCAAATTTGCTTCAGAAATGAAAGGGTTACTCTCCTGAAAACAATAAAATAAAGTTATCCAGTGAGATTGTGTTTGTTGTCTCTAAGCTGAAAAAGGTTTAGAGCTGGCTCACTCATTGGTTCGGACTTCGTTGTCGGGACAGAAGGTCATGGCAGTGTATGTTTATGTAAGAAGTGACAGATGAATTAACCAATCAAATTTTGATTTATAGTGGGAGGGACCAAAAAATTTATCGCCCTAGGCCTTCTCGAAGGCCAACGCGAGCTTAACAGTGAGTCAACACAGCAGTGAAGTCACCTTCCAGCCGGTGTAGCGTTAGCGAACGCTAATAAAGCGGTCAAGCCAGTGCTATTGACAGCAAGCAGCACAGGCTAACGACGGAGAAACTAAGATTTCTGTCTCCAGACTCTTCTTCCACATACGCGCTCACCGCAGTGTTTTTCACTCAGACTTCAGTATTCATTTCCCTGTGTAAATTTACTTAGTTACTTTTAAAATCAACATCTACAACCCCCCCCACACACGCACAACGGAGCAACCTGGCAGCCTGCTGCTAATCCCTTGCAAAATCCTTTGTCCTGTTGCTTTTTTGGTGTCTGGCTAAGTTTTGATTGCGCTCAAGTCTCATCTCTAATAATAACGGTTCGCCACTGAATACAAGTGAAAGTAAATTCAGAGGACAGTGTAAACCCAAGATATTTCATGTTTTGTCTGGTCAACTTCAATTAATTTGTTAATATACATCCATTCCTGTGTTTCAGGCCTGTAACACATTCCATAAAATAGTTGTGACATGGCAATTTAGGGCTAGTAATGCGGTAAAACAATTAACCAATGATGCGATTTGAAAAAGGTGATGTTAATCATGAGCTGGGGAAAAAAAAAAAAAAAAATCAACATCCAGGAAAGTGTAGAAAATTATAGAAGCAAAAACACATCATGGTGGATCGAATGCATTTTGGGAAATCTTGACGAATTTCGACAAAGTAAGGTTTATAAACGTTCTTAAAATGTACTAAATGGGATTCGATGATGGAACCGATGACATCCTGGGTGTGATGTAGTCTTGCCAGTAAGACGATGGAGTCTTACCGGTAGATAGGGGGCCAGCGCTCCACAGGACTCGGCCACCAGCAGCCTCCTCTCTGGGTACTTGTGGTTTATCTGAACATAGACACGCATACACACAGAAAACCAGTCAAGTCAAAGAAGACACAACATGATCAAGAGGCCTGACCACATGATTGCTTTCCCTGCAGTGTGTTTACCAGCTTCCCCCTCACAAGCCTGATCATCTTATTGCCAAAGTCAATGACGGAGCTGAAAGTTACTGTTTTGTGGTGTAGCTAAGATAAACAGGTGTACACTCACAATTAAATAAAACTACAAGGGCATTTATGGCTAAGAACAAACTCACAGAGGGCGTTAGTAGGACTATGATCATCACACACTATCGCTTTGATGACCTAGCGGGATGTTACACATCTGTAAAGAGTACACTACGTCTGTTTTTCTCATAATTTATGAGAATCAAATGTGAATGGAAGAAAACAACTTGTGAGGTCTGTTTGACTGGTCCTCGTGTGGGAACACTGTATTTAAATTAAAATTTCCTTTGTATTCCAAGTGATTTTTTTTTTTAAAAGTTAAAATCAGAGTGAGTGGGTAATAAATTTCCACAAACATTAGCCTTCATTGCAATTCTGTACCATTTTGTTAGGTCTGTGCTTACAATAGTGATTAAACTGTGATAAAAGATAGAGGACTTTCACCGACATCACAAATTTTTGTTTATCACACAACGTCCATCATGTCGCCGGGCAAATAAATAAACCACCCACCCACGACAGTTAGTAATGAAAATCGAGATGACTGCAATCAGTACAATCTCTCTGAAACGATTAAAAATTTATTTTACACAAGCAGACTGCATTACATCCAAAAGCTGAAACATGCAGGCATCACAGATCCATATAAATTTACCCACAAACATTTATTTATTATTTATTCTGCACATCTCTCTCTGTGTGCATGTGTGTGTGTGTGTGTTTTCGTTCACCGCTTCAGATGGATTAAATGCAGGGAGGAATTTCGCTGTGCTTGAGTGTACACGTGAATAAAATAAAAGCTGCTTCTTTTCAATTTACCCACAAATGTATTTATTCCACTTGAAATGTTCGGCAAACCAGCTACCAGATTTGGGACGCTATGACATCCTGAACTATTTAGTATTTGGGACTTCTAAACACACTGGACATGCTAAAGGCACACAAAAGTACATATGCCTACCAATATTTCGAGACAGGTTTCGTGCCGGAATCTTATTGGAAATTCCCGAGAAAGAAAAATACCTTACGGTATTATGACAAAGGTAAGCTTAAACGTGGACTTCTAACAGTCATAAACAAGCCAGGGCTGAGCTCTAGGATATTTTATGGCGTTTAGCCTTGTCTACATTATCAGTCCATAAACATGCTGCTGCTCAAGCCAAGCATTAGGTCTAATAAAATATGATCGCATCCTCAGCCCACATCCAGATCTATATTTTAACAATGCACAGAGCTTTCACACCAACCTGATATAAAATGTTCTCCACACACACAGGAATGTTTTCTCATCCAGTCTTCACATTTAACCGCAGCTCGCCATTTTTCTCGTCTTTCTGGGTTTGCTGGGACGAGGTGAAAAGTTAAACCAGGCTTATCTCCACGTCTGTTATTACATCCAGAAGCACTACAGGTCTCTGGCATTGTTCTTTAAGATGTAACTTCTACAAGTTTATCTGTAAATGTTTACTGAATTGGGCTCACAATCACTTGCGTACACTTGTCACAGTCGCTGGCAAATACAAAGCTCAGCAGGCAACACAGCTGCGTAAACGGATCCGCAGTTAGGATGACATCACGTGAAAGTCCTCTATACATGTCCAAAAGCTTTCACCTGGCAGCATATAGAACTGTAAATAAACAATTTGTGTAGTTTTGTCTCTGAACTGCAGCACAGTGGGGTTGGTGGCAAAATGGATGCACATACTGTCAAATTAAAGCTGACGTTCAGCACTGACCGGTTTAACTTGGGGGGTTTAATTAAAGGGTTGATTGTTTTATTCAAAATGCTATACTGAAGAGCAGAGCCAAATTTATCGCATACACACTATAGTGTGTGTGCTTGTATGCGTGTTTGTGGTTTAGGGGTGAAAGAGCCGACCTGTTCCCAGCACTGTGGTAAAAGTTCCACCTCCACCCGCGTTGGGCCCACATGCTGTGCAAAAGCCACACAGCCCATAAGGATCATTTGTCTGAAGGAGGCAGAGAAACAATAGTGGAGTGTTAGAGGCAGCCACCACAGAAATGAAAGTTATGTTAAAAACAGCCTTGATGCCACTTTATATTAAGTGTATTTTGGTGTTTCCTACAGTACAAGTAAATGCAGTCAAGCTCTAGAGCAGTTCGTCTACTTTTTAACAGTAAGTGACAAGACGGATCCAACACATCCTAAAACACTTGAGTGCTAGATGAGTAATAAGTAGCGTCTAGTCGAGAACCGAGAAATACTGGGAAATGAAGTGCTTATTCATACTTTTTCATTCCTATTGTATCTTTTACTCAGCTCACCTTTCAAATGTTACTCAGTTTGCCTGATGGCGGGTATACACTGAGATTTTGGGCTGTTCCAGATGAAAGATGACCAACATCAAAGAAACGTGGCAATATATTTGGTCGTGGCTCCAAAATGGTGGTCTTATGTCACACGGCGAGGTTCAAAAATAGCCAATTACAGCGTAAGAAATTTAGGATGACCATTTCACAATGTGGCGGCTGCTACGACCTATATCTACTAACCAACCACTAAAAATGCAGCATTCAATGATGCGCTGATCAATGCAACACTGGTGCCAAACCAGCAAGGGCTTGATTCTTTCTTAGCTTTATTATTTCCTACGATATCAGCGCAGATGGATGACGCATGCTGCTGACATTTTGTTCTTGTATATTGACTTTCACTGTCGCCTATGACTCAGTAGGTATCATCATCATACAGTCTACATACATCAAATTTGAGGTCATACCCAAGTTTATTAGATTAATATCGCACAGTGTGGCTTGCAATAAACGTATAATGATTTCAGAAATCTCACAGTCTGTAGGCACAATTAGAGATATTCCAGTAGTAAGTTCCCTACAATAGCATGCATACATACCAGATCTACTCAAAGAAAAACCTACCATGCATTTCAGATCACTAGCTAGCAGGGCTTAGATCAGGGACCAAGCATGTTGAGACAGCATGTAGTTTAAATGCAGCTCAAAGCAGGAACCAGCCACCAGAATATCTCTGATAATGCACCATCCTGTCTGAATCTTTTTTTTGCCTTTTTGTATAAAGTGTGTTACATAAACAAATTTGTCTCGCCTATATAAAGGTGCACTCTGTAACTTTTCAAAGAGGTTCTAGGAAAGCTCTGGCGATTCTTCAATCTAATTTATAATAACTTTTTTTAGCATGAGCATTTACCACAGACAATTTTATCTTGCTCCCACGTACTGAGAAAAGAAGAGAAAACTGGGAAATCTAATGGAAGATGTTCAAGTCTGTCAATAAGCATTTGTTGCTCATCAGCCTGACAACACCATCCCCAGTGTGAAGCATGGTGGTGGTAGCATTGTGTTGTGGGATGTTTTTCGTCAGCAGGGTCAGGGAAAATGGTTCTAGTATCCAAGAGAGACTTGAGAGTGAGGCAGAGGTTCACCTTCCTAGAGAGCCCTAAACACACTGCTAAGATGCACGGATTTAAGATGCACCATAAGATACAGTTTAGTGGTTCAAAACTAGGAAGTTGAATGCATTACAATGGCCCAGTCACAGTCCAGACCTCAGTCTGATTGAGAATCTCTAGCAAGAATTGCAAATTGTTGTTCACTAATGGTCTCCATCACACACACACACACACGCACGCACCTCTGCTCATCGTCAGGTCTCTTGATGAGGTTGAAGAGGATGTGCAGGAGCTGGTCTCGCTCTTTGGGCTCAGGGTGGAGGCAGGCTGTGCACAGGATGAGTGGAATGAGCTCCTACAACACAAACAAATACAAATGCAGGTGCGAGATTAAAATAAATACAACACTCTGGTTCACACACCTGTAAATACACTTGCACCTCCAGAGGGAAGTAACAGGACACTCTGGCAAACAGGGGTCAAGGATACGGGGAAAACACCACAAGGCTCACCCTCAACACCAAGGAGAAGGTCTGAAAGTGTGCGCTTGGGTGTGTGTTGTAAAAATACAGCGGTATTTATGTCCTCTTTTCAGCATGGACAAATATTCGTACAGTATAGCCTTTTCTATACTCAGCTGCTGGTCATAATCATAAAAACCTCATCATTGCAGTGGCTACTCATGACGCATTAGTTCAGGTTTGGGTCACACTAAAACAAGAAAACACTACACTGGTGAATTCTTGACGCTAATCCTTTGCAAAACACTGCTTGGTTTGCAGAGCACACACCTTTAGGACAGGATCATAAATAAACAAAGCTGATGAAGACATGAAAACTGAATAATTAAACAAATCTTTGGTGAGAATTCAGTCAGGTTGTTGCCTCAGCCTGTTGATTTGTACTCTTCTTTTATTTCCTTCACTTTGATGACACATTTTGACCTGCCAAAGCTCTCAACCCCTCCTCTTTCTGGCCTTCTGCATCAGAGTCCACCTATGCTACTTGCTTCCCTTTGAACAGAGTTAAAAGTCATGGCATCTAGCACCTGGAAGAGGGAGGCATGTGCGGAGGCCGTTAGGAAACATTTTATTTGGCCCTGATCCACATGCTGGTGTGTGGAAATTTTCTGCAACAGGGGTAACTGTCTGCTCCAGGCAAGCAACGAAAAACGGGAAGGGGCAGAACATATAAATATGCAAGGCTGAACATATGGCTTAAATTAGCTCACTACTCTATTATACTGTACAATACGCTCTCTACATGAACACGGTGTCAAAACACTTACTATTATACAGTATCAGCTTATCGAGAAATATTGATATACATGAACCATGCAAAAAAAAGGCACAAAAACTAAATATAGCGTGCAAAATATTCTGCAAAATTAATACAACAAAAAAATGTATGTTTAGTAAAACTAAAGGTGACCCTGATGGTTAAACTGTCCATGTTAAAAAGCTTGCATTTCCCATCCTGAATGGAAGCACACTAATACACTCTGTGGTATTCTGTTATGGGAAATTAATCAATGGTGGGGTGATGTGAAGCAGCCATACGTGATGCAAAGTTGCTGTTACTACAGTGATTACTACACCACACCAATGCGTCAATAATAACCATCTTAATTTATTGATAACGTCATACCTTTAACCAATTATATCTATGGACTTTTTTTTTTTTATAACCCCTTTTCTCCCAATATGGTAATTTGCCTATCGTCTCGCTCTCTCTCCCCCATCACACAACAGCTGCCAAGTGTATCTTTTCGAACAACTGCTCCTGGTCATTTGCATGCATGAACTCACAGATGTCCAGAGTCACTGATGCCCCCTTTCGACCAATGTGAACAAGGTGCTAGTGCTGGTTTGGAGTTGGTCAAGAACAACTTGTGAACCTTCCAAGAACCGGTTTTCTTTTCCATGGCCTAGAGAGCCACCACAGTGCCATGTCACTACGTCACTGTATACGTCTCCGCTTTCCCAGCAACTCTAGCACCAAGCACATCAATGGCGAAATATTGGATTAGTCAGACAAGATGATACACCAGTTTTCCTGGCTGAGAGCCTGTTCTTTGGCTGTTGAAATGCGAAGAACTGTTTTGAGATTAGGCACCGGCTCCAAACTGGCCCTAGAACTGCCCTGGTAGAAAATAGGCATGTGATTGACAGGGGAGACAGTAACACCTTAACACCATCCCTCCCACACTGACAGCCCAGCCAAATATTCTCTCTTGGAGTCTCAGCCAAGGATGACTATCATCACTGCAATTCAAACTCATAATCTCCTGATGACAAAGCAATTGGACTCCCAAGTGACGAGAAGCATTTTTCCTATTTAAAGTTGTAAAACAAGTTAGTTCCTGTTATCAATTATAATCCAACACATATACATATAATTTCCCAAATAAGCCCGTTTTATCCATCTCTCTTTTGAAGTCAGTTCTTATTTTTCCTCACGTTACCATTTCTGATTAACCCTGAATAGATGAGACATTTGTTTTGAACTGGTAGAGGAGAAAAGAAAAGCACATACTTCTTTTTATACTTGCCACTAGCCCTGTAATTGGTCTCTGGTTGGTAGAGCTGCCTTTATTCCAATAACTTACGTAAACGCATGTGAATGGATAAAACACAACAGAGGATCCTGCTACAAAAGCCGAGATGGTGCAATGTTCAGAGTTCAAGTGTAGTCAGAGTTCTGGACTACAGGGGCCATCTGACAACATCTGGTATATAGTACAGTAAAGCATATAACTGTAATATAGTTCTAAAATAAAAATTGCAAAATAGAAATATGACACTGAGGAACAAGGTTGTTTAACATTATAAAAGCATCTGTAATCCTAAGAGTGCAGAACTGCGCTGTAAATACATTGGACGTACATGCAACTACGACATAGTGCGTTAAAATGATTAAGAAAAAAAATGCAATATAAACAGATATGTTCCTCAGCAACTGAGAATTATTCCAAAGATCAAATGCCATTCTGCAGTCACTGACGACTTCATTAGGAATGGCTGGTCATCCATGCAATTAGCCAATCAAGAGGCAACACAAGAATGAAGATACAGGCCAAGAGCTTCAGTTAACGTTCACATCAAACATCAGATTGGGAAAAGAATGCGATTGTGGTATGGTTGTTGGTGCCAGATGGGCTTGAGTATTTCAGAAACACCTTTTTCATAAAAAGAGGTTGGCAGAGAATGACCAGACTGCTTCGAGTTGACAGGAAAGCTATGATAACGCAGATAACCACTCTTAGGAACCGTGGTGAGCAGAAAAGCATCTCACAATGCAAGCCATGTTGAGCACCGAGGTATCCTCCAGTAGGCACAGACACGGTTTTCCAATCTTCACCTGTCTAGTCTTGGTTTGGCTGAGGATTGGTTCACTGGATAACTGCATGAAGGAGTGGGATATACAGGCATTCCTAATAAAGTGGCTATCAGAGTGCACGAATGAACATGAACAGACAGACTCCTGTGAATAGCAAGCGTCACACTAATTGACGGAGGAAAACAAGCCAATTCCCCCAGACAGCAGGACAAATTATCCTCCAATAGATGTAACTCCTTGCAGGTTAAATATTATGATTGCCAAATCAAGACATTTCCAATAAATACTATGCAGAGTTACACAGAAATACAAAATTGCTGGAATATTAAATGACTCAATCGAGCCAACATCAAAACAGGCTCTGCAGCTGGGAAATATCATGACAGGATGTTGACATACCATATGTAGATTAATCACTGATACACAAGTCTGCTCTTTCTACACGCACCAGTGAAGAACATTTTTCGTTTTATTATTACTACTACTACTACTACTAATAATAATAATAATGCTATGTGAGCACTAGTATTGTGTTAGCTATAAAAGTTCTCTGGCTTGTAAGCTGCATTTGCCTACTAGCTCAAACACCAGACACTAATCATCTTCCATGGGAAGAAGGACTATTATATATACTGACTTTTTAACTGATGCCCTTATAACGGTTTTAAGCAAATTGTGTGTGCTGTTTGCTGGCTGTCCAGAATTTCAATTTTAGTGGTGTTTCATTGTTGGCATTTCACTCGCTAATCACTTTTGCTTATTATGGTGTAATCCGTAACTCAAGGTTGTTGTTTTTTTTAAACCAACGTTTGCCAAATGCTCATGGTAATTATCTCTGCAATAAAGTGGGTTAAAGAATTAAATATGTGTAACTGCAGTAGAGCAGACAGGTGTGCAACTAAAACTTAATAGCCCATTGTTCTGTACTGGGTGCAATATCACAGACCTTGAGGGTGTGTCTGAGTTTGAGCGTGAGTGAGTGAGTCAGTGTGTGTGTGTGTGTGTGTGTGTGTGTCAGGAGTAAGAGCGGTTAAACACTTGGAACTGAATATTAGGAACAGAGGTTGGACAGTTGAGATTAACAGACAAAGCTCAAAGTCCATTAAATGAGGGCAGGAATGAGGAAATTGCTCCTTCTCATTCCCTCCAGTGTTGTTTCCCCCACTTGGCTGAGAACGCCACTATGCAAAGCAGAGGTCTAGGAGGCAGAGGTGGCACGTATCCAACACACACATCTGTCACACCTGTTGAGTACCTCTGTTTGCTCTCAAAAACAGCCTCAATTCTCTGTGGCATGGATTCCACGAGATGTTGGAAACATTCCTTAGAGATTCCAAGCCATCTTGATATGATTGCATCATGCAATTTGTGCTGATTTTTCAGGTGTACTTTCAATGCTAAGAATCTCCCGTTCTACCACATCCCAAAAGGTGTTCTATATTGGATCCATGGGATGGCAAGTGAAGAACATTGAACTCATCGTCATGTTCATAAAACCGGCTTGAGATGACTTTTGCTTTGTGCATGGTGCATTATAATGTTGGAAGTAGCCATTAGGTAGCAATGCACATGGTCAGCAACAATACTCAAATAGGCTGTAGCATTCAAGCAATGATCGATTGGTATAAACAAACCCAAAGTGTGCCAAGAAAACATTCCCCACACCATTACATAACCCCCATCAGCCTGGACTGTTAACACAAAGCAGGTTGGGTTCAGGGATTCATGCAGCTGGTGCCAAATTCTGACCCTACCATCTGTATGCCGCAGCAGAAATTGAGATTCATCATACCAGGCTATGTCTTTCCAGTCTTCAACTGTCCAGTTTTGGTGAGTCTGGGCACCCACTGCAGCCGCAGCCTTCAGTTCTTGGCTGACAGACATGAACCGGACATGGTCTTTTGCTGTTGTAGCCCATCCTACTCAAGGGTCAATGTGTTATGCTTTCTGAGATGGTTTTTCTGTGCACCACAATTTCACAGAGTGGTTCTAGGAGTTACTATAGCCTTTCTGTGAGCTTGAACCAGTCTGGCCATTCTCCACTGACCTGTCTTCTCAACAAGGTGTCTCTCTCTGCAGAACTGCTGCTCACTGGATGTTTTTTTTTTCCTTTTTTGTCTCAATCTGAGTAAACTCTAGAGGCTATTTAAATCAGCCCGTCTGACACCAATAAGCATGCCTTGGGCAAAATCACAGAGATTACATTTTTTTCTCCATTCTGTTGGTTGATGTGAACATTATCCAAAGCTGCTGGTCCATATCTGCATGATTTTAGATACTGCACTGCTGTCACACAACTGGCTGATTAGATAATTGCATAAATTAGTAAGCACTCCTATTAAAAGTGCTCTGTGAGTGTATATATTGATTTGGGAAATTAAAGATGTCAGTGAAGACACTAATTACCCTGGTGATGTGCAAAAAAAAAAATTACACACACCAGTGATTAAATACAATAGGTTTCATTGTGCTCCATGTTACACAATGTGATTCAATGTTCATTTAGCTTAGCCACACCACCCTTACTAAGATTCTCAGGCCCAGAGGCCACACCCCCTGCACTGAGACTTACACAGAGGCCACACCTCCTTTAGCAAGATTATCTATCTATCCATCCATCCATCCATCCATCCATCCAACAGAAAGACTATACAATACAACATAACAAAAAGACAATAGACAAAGACAACAGTGCACAAACACAAGATGTGCAATGAACCATGGGATTTTCAAAGTGCATATTAAATCCTTAAGTGATTTATACAGTATAGATATTACCATTTTCTACACCACAGAATAATACTGAAGACACCAAAACTTTGAAACATATGGAACACACACGAAACTATGTAACTTACAAAAAGTAATAATATAAATAAAAGAAACTCCTACAAGGATGACAGACCACATAAGAAACAAGGGAGATACTAAAAATTAGAACAGAGACAATAGAAACAAAAGAGCAATGACAAAAAGAGGCAAAAAGCAGAAAAGATCAACCAAAAACAGATGAAAAAAACCCAAACAAAACCTTGTAATACCTAAACAACGATCGCAATTCAAAAGGACAGCAAAAGAGAGTGCAAAACCCAATCATCCCCCTAGCCACCGGCGAAGCAAGCAGGTACCCGATACAGGTACGGCAACCACCAACATGCACACTTCGCTGCACCCAGCACACCAGACAGACCAAACACAGGGCAGCAAAGCTGAGAATAGAGCCAGCACCAGTGCGCAGCTTCGTCCTCGCCCTGCACTGTGACCACCCCAGGCCATCTCTCCAGCAGCTCAAGGTCAGTGAGCTCCATCAGCTGCCAGGTGGTCCACAGTATGTGCGGCACCATTTGGCACTCCACGCATTAGCACCCTCTTCCAGGAGCATTTTTTTTTTTCTTTCCTTCGTCAACGGGCAGCCATACTGAGACGTTAGCAACATGACCGTCCTTTAGCAAGATTGACGCAGAGGCCACACCTTCACTTCGACTGACGGTGACCACACCTTCACGAGGGCTCTTAGGCCCAGAGGCCACACCCCCTTCACTAAGATTGACTCAGAAGACCTCCTTCACAAAGGCCATGTGTCCTTAATTGGGACTAATAGGTACACGGTTCTTTTGCTGTGACTGACAGGTACAGTGGTCACACTTACTTCACCCAGGACAAATAACAACCAAAGTGTCCCTGATCTCACACACTCGCACTTACTCTCACAATCACACACACACACACACACACAGGGAGAGAGGAGGACTGCCACAGCAGCGTGCATACGTGATCCACTCACCTGACACAGATGCACAACCATTCTCTAATGCAGCAGAGAGGCATGCAACCAAAGCGGGAAAATAAATGAGCAAATGCAAATAAATAAATAAATAAAACAGAAGTGGAAGATGGGGAACAAGAGATAAGAATTAGTGAAAGAAAGTGAAAAAACAGTCCAGTCGGTGCCAAATTCAAACTGAAGACAGCACAAAAAAAAACCCCCGACAGTAGCATGGTGTTGCCCATGAAAAGAGAGAAGTGTTTGTAAGGGTGTGTGTCTGTACCTCTCGTTTGGCAAGCAGGACATTGGGGACAATGTGAGGCAGGCAGCGGCCCAGCATCAGCATCACACTCTCCTCACTGTCAGCGATACGCGACACCTGACAAAACAACACAATGTTAACACACACACACACACACACACACACACACACACACACTATATAAAGTACAAAAAACTAGAGATTCCCCTCTTTTTTAAACCAATTGTTTTTTTTTTTCCTTTGAAGGGATCTTTAAAATTGATAAAGTTATAGTTTGATAAAGTTGAGTCCAGGACATATAGTTATGTGATTGTGATGAAGATCAATGTCCTTTTGTTTCAGCTGCAAGGTTTATATTAACACGCTCCTGCTAAAATTTAATCATTTTTCCAGTCACAACAGCTTGAAAAACGTACCATAGACACTCATATACGGCTTTAAAAGTTTATAAGTGTGCAATTGTTGATATGGCAAAGATTTCAGTACAGAGGTGTTTATTTATTTAACATTTATGGAAGGAGTCTCCAGTGTCAGCACTTTAATGGTCAGAGGTAAAACTGCACCTACGTTTTCCATCTTTTTACCATGGTAAGCTGCATTTTTTTGTCCTGAGGCTGGTGAGGGAACAGCTGTTTATAGCTACTCTTACACAAATGATAACAGAAACTAAGACAGAAATTCCACGACACTGAACACAACTTGGAACGATGCACCAATTTTACATGTGAAATCACTTGATATCAAACCGCAGTTATGATCCCTGGACAAGAAATGCTACTGAGCAGCTATTTTTTGACCAACTATCCATCCATCCATCCATCCATCCATCCATCCATTATCTGTAGCTGCTTATCCTGTCCTACAGGGTCGCAGGCAAGCTGGA
>JANZLB010000011.1:6585382-6595594 GCA_026167865.1 Notarius quadriscutis
TGAGAGCCGCTGCCACTCCAAGATGCTCTTTTTATACCCAGTCATGTTAATGACCTATTGCCAATTGACCTAATGAGCCCTTGTCCCAACTTTTTTTGAGATGTATTGCTGTCATGAAATTACAAATGAGCCAATATTTGGCATGAAATTTCAAAATGTCTCACTTTCGACATTTGATTTGTTGTGTATATTCTATTGTGAATACAATATCAGTTTTTGAGATTTGTAAGTTTTTGCATTCTGTTTTTATTTACAATTTGTACTTTGTCCCAATTTTTTTTGGAATCGGGGTTGTACTACCGTTCTTGTTTGTTAATTCCACCCTGTTGTTGCTGGTGTATGATGGACAGGCTTTACTGGACATCAGGTCTGCAGTGCTTAGTTCGGTCTTTACAAATCATTGCCATTTTCACCTACCACCTCTCCTGGTGCTTCCTGGCCTGAATAGATCTGGCGTGTCTTTTTGTACTGATACCGGGTGAGCTGTGTCCTATCCAGAGAAGCTGTTGCAGGAGAGGGACATGAGCTGGGCTCCTGGTTAAGCTTGGAGATGTTGGACTACGTTATCTTCCGGATATCCTCACCCTTTTGGTTGGTTGAAGGTGGTTTCTCATCAGGAGCTAGTGCTGTAGTACTTGACCAGTCTCAAGACCACTTTTTGAAGGTCTCGGGATCTACCGCATTTTTACTCGGCCTTGTCTCAGACTCAAACGTAGAGGACCCAGGATTTTATTTCAAGACCAGCGAGGACTACACCTGTGGGGGTTTCACTAAATTGCCTGTGTATTGTCTGATTTATTTGTTACTGTGAGCGGATGTAAAATTTCCTGCTTCAGATACAACCAGTAATATGACTCTCTGCTAATTTGAAAATTTTCTGCCTGATGCCCCCCCCCCCCCCCCCCATTCTCACATGCTGGTCTTGCCCTGCCTTGGTCTTCATCTTGACTTGATCTCAACCCCTCAAAGTCTTTGGTCTCTGTTTAGGTGGTCTTGACTACAATGCTGTTGGGAGCCGACCTTAAGCTGTTCAGCTTTTGACCCAACACTTCATCCTGGTAATCTCGCCAACTCTTGGTCCTCATTAGCCAGCAGATGGCCTGTTGGACACCACTGTTTCTCTTCTAGCACTCGGGGAGTAAATCCTGCTAACCTTTGTACACCTGACTGGCTCGCTCTGCCTACAGACTTCCCACCAACTTTGAAGTTGGCTCTGCTCACTGCAAGATCAGTGTCTAATAATTTTTTTTTTTAAAGTAATAAAAAGTTACTTTTATGTCGAAGGACCTGGGTTTTCTTTTTATTACAGAGACATGACTTAAGGCTACCGATCTTAATGATTTTAATGAGGAAGTACCCCTGGCTGTGTGTTTTTAAACTTGTCTAGATCTACAGGTCCTGGAGTTGGCTGCCTCACCATTTGTAAGGATGTTTTTTCCACACTGAACTGGATACAGTGTTCTTTCAGTTTTGAACTACTGCTGAACTTCTTTGTTTTTTTTTTTTTGTTTTTTCTCTTCGTTGGCGATTTTTAATATTCACATTTGCTGCCCTGATAAGCCACTTGAGAAGGATTTTCTTTCACTTATTGATTCATTTGATTTTACTCCGGCTGTTTGTGGTGCATTACAACTTGGGGCATTGTTTGGACCTGATTTTATTTCATGGTATTGATGTTAGCAATGTGGGATTTGGTGATTGTACACGTGTCTGGTCATCTGCCTGTATTCTTTAGTGCTGCTTTTGTTTTCCTAAGAATACTGCAGCTGCTCCTTATAGTCGCTCTCGATTTATTAGCGGTGATACTGCTACTGATTTTATGTCTGCTTTTAATACAACAGCTATTTTCATTATTTGAATGTTTCAGTAGTCTTGAGCATGTAATCACTCATTGTGTGATGTCTTAAAATCAATCAGTTTAAATCCAGTTCTCTGTTTTTTAATCCCCCGCTGGCCGAAAGGCTTGAAGGGAGATTGTCGTGGTGATTTTCATCTGTCTGGCCGTCCCAGGAAGGGTGCTCACCTTTCGGAGATCACTCCTCTCTCAATTTTTGGAGGAATTTCATGAAACTGGCAGGATTCTTTGTTATACGTTGGTAATACACACACTGTAATTTCGTTAAATTCAGTCACATTTTACCAGAGTTACAGCCCTTAATTAACAAAATTATTCTTTGACAGTTTCATGAGTGTGTTTTCCTTCTGACATCAACTCCCCTCACAATTTTTTGGACAAATTTCTCAAAGCTTGGCAAAAGGCCTTGTTATATGACTGTAATATATGCATATTGCGATTTAATTTCGTTTGTGAAAATTTGATGAGTTTTGACAATTCCATGAGGGTGTACGTTGTTCTGAAATCAACTCCTCTCACAATTTGTGGAGGAATTTCACCAAACCTGGCAGAAGGTTTTGTTATATGACAGTTGTACACATTTATTGAAATTTTGTTTAATTTGGGCAAATTTTACCAGAGTTATGCCCTTTATTATTAACAAACTTGTACTTTTGGCAATTTCATCAGTGTGCTTGCTTCCTGAAATCAACTTCCCTCACAATTTTTATCCCCCACTGGCTGAAAGGCCCGAAGGAAGATTGTCATGGCGATGTCCATCCCAAGAAGGGTACTCGCCTTCTGAAATCGACTCCTCTCAGAATTTTTGGAGGAAGTTCACCAAACTTGACAGGATTCTTTGTTCTATATCAGTAATACACGTATTGCAATTTCGTTCAATTCAGTTGCAATTTACCAGAGTTATGGCAGAGTTGCAGCCAAGTTACCAGCGGGGGATATTATGCTCTCAGAGCACTCTTGTTGGTTAAATGAGTGTTTGTTCATTCCTTAAGATGTACTTGCCCTCAGGCACCGAGACACTGCAGATGTCTTTGGAAACTTGTAGAGCTCACCTTGACTGCAAGCTTGACTTGAGACTCTTGGTCCTTTTTCTTTTGACATTTTGTAAACACTTCCTTATTAAACGGGATCATTCCCGCATACTTGAAGCATGCAGTTGTGTCCTCCTTTAAAAAAAAAACTAATCTGGAGGACTTGGAAAAACTTGACCTATTTCACAACTACCATTTTTATCTAAAATCTTGGCAAAGGTTGTTCTGGATCAAGTTCAGAACTTTCTACAGATAAATAATATTCAGGAGGCATTTCAGTCTGGTTTTCAACCACATCACAGCATGAACTGCCCTTTTTGAAGGTTATAAATGATATTCTGTTGGATGTTGACTCTGGCACACGATCAGTTCTTATGCTGCTTGATTAACTGTTTGTATGGGTTTTTTTTTTTTGGTCATGATTGGCGAATCTAGTGGGTTTAAGGGATCGTGTGTTGAACTGGTTCAAGTCCTACCTTAGTGATGGGACTTTGTTGGTAACAATCTTTGTCCTCAAGAGCCCACATAAATTGTTTGGTCCTACAGGGGTCCATTCTGGGTCTTCTCCCTCCCCACCCCCTCTAGCTCCTTCACCTGGGTCAAATTTTCAGGAAGCATAACGCATCCTTGCATTGCTATGCTAATTATACCCAGATTTATTTGCCAGTCAACAATAAATCTCTGTTTATCAAATTCTTTCTGACCTTTGTACGAAGACAAAACTGAGATTATTTTTATTGGTCCTGGTTCATTGGATGACTCCAGTGCATGACTTGGTTTATTACACATCACTGTAAACCCTTAGTAAAACACCAAGGGGTGGTTATTAATGGAGATTTGGTAATCAAGTAAGCCAGGTCATAAAATATTGCTGTTATCAATTCAGGATTTTTGCAAAAGTCAAGCCCTTAATTTGAGTGACGCACACCTTTTACTTTTTCAAGACGTGATTAGGATAACTCTATACATGGGCATCGGCGTAACTCTTATCCCAGTTGCAGCTTGTTCAGAATGTGGCAGCCAGATTTGTTACAGGTACTCTCTTAAATAACGTATTAAGAGACTGGAGTCTCTTACTCCAGTACTCACATTGTTACACTGGCTGCCAATTAAATTCAGAATTGAATTCAAGATTTTACTTTTTAAATCCCTTTGATTGATCAAGCGCCCAGTTACTTGTCAGAACTGTTCACCCTCTACATTGTTCATGACTTTTTTTTTTTTTTTAAGCTGGGCTGTAGGCCAGGCAGAAAAGATGGGGGGAGGGAACTTGGGCTTTGTGGTGTTGCCCCTCAGCAGCTTCTCTCCCTGTATTCAGACTAAAAATTCTCTCCATTTTTACTTTTAACTGTTCTGTTGGTAATTATTTTTTTGTATACTATGCCATTGAAAGTTGTGAAACGCTTTGTGTTCTATAAATGGTTAAAATGTATGTTTGATTAACAGAAAAGTCACCATCCTGTTTTGTTATACGTTATAAAATATATTCCTGTGTTCTCTAAGGACGAGGTAAACAGATATGCTATTGCAATGCAGGTTTTACCAAAATTGAACATGAAGTCTCAATCCTTTTTGTGCTGTATATTGTAGTAATTGTCTTTTCCGCTGTAGGAGAAATATCTGTTGAAGAGGATGACATTTGGCAGCAGACTCCATCTCCATCCTCTGCTCATCGTGATTCTACAACAACAGTCGCCACGGAGACCTGGCTCCGCCCTGGCACTACAGAGACGCTGAAGAAGCTGATGGCAGGTCGAAGGCCATCCAGCCGCAACCTGCTAAGAGATGAGCGGGACGCACAGTCCACTTATCAGGGCTAGTGCAGATTTAAAACCAAACAGGGGTGCGACTTTTAAATTTGTTCCATGGCTTGGTTTGCTGTCATGAAGCAGCTGCAAAGGCCAGATGGGTCTGAAGCCACAGCTGGATCACTTTAAAGGAGCAGAGCAGCACCTGAAAGGACTGACTGACTTTTCTATATTTGATGTATTTTAAATATGAATTATTTTTGGAGGTATGAGTGCACATGCTGAATGTTTATCATTAAACTGTCACTTTTTTCTTCTGTGTGTAAATTTGAGCCATGTTTAGGGAGGAAAAGTGGTCCGGGTTTTTAGATTTTCCGCCAGATTTTTTCTGCTAATTACCCGGAAGTGCGGATATTTGATAAAACTCATTTTATGGATTGTTCATGTTCCTAGACGTGGTGTAATACTTGGCCACGCCCAGGCAAGGACAATGCCCTGAAACACCACACTTGATTGTTTGATTAAACACAGGTGTTAACCGCGTGCAGGACTGACACCGTTCTGCGCAAGCGCACTAGAAAGCATGGTCAAGCTGCCACTGTAGCTGCAGTCTTTTTAGTTGTGAATTATGAGTATTTCCTCTTGTGTTGTTAATTCGCCATGTCAAAACAAGCAAAACTTTCCTCCTTCTTGCGACGTGAAGAGAGGTAAGCTATTTATTACACATTTTTCCCATCAAAGTTGCATTTTGTGGCTTTGAAGTGAAGTTTTAAAGCTGCCTAAAACTAGCAATGGCAATTAGTTTTTGTTACATAATGCACTCAGGCTGCCAGTCGGTGTGTGACACACACACCCTACACCCCTGAGTTACATGAGAAATGTATTCATTGGTGTTTTAAATTCAGACAATACGAACTAATGTAAATGTTTAGCTTCTGCAGACGCACAACTCTGCTAAAAGATGGATAAACGAGGCTCAGTGTCCCCAACACTGAAAGCTTTAGAAACTCTAACAGACCTTTACTTTTTAACAGCACTGTTTAGGGATTTTGCTGAGTTTCCCTTTTTTTTTTTTTTCCCAAAGTAATGAACTGTGTAGCCGGAAAATCACTCATTAACTCAGGGAATTAAATTAGATATTTTTGACATTTGGAATAATGAAGAAGGCTTAAAAGTGATAACTTGTTTTAGTGAAAATAAGCACTAGAATGCAGGGGTTTGCGTGTTATTAAAATATTTTTGGGGGATGTTGCTCCGCCTTCCCATTTCAAGGATTTTCCCCTGGCAGTGTTTCCAGCCCTGTGTTAGATGTTACTAAATATACAGCTGTCCAGTAAACACACCTGCTACATAACAGCTGATTAGGGAGTTATAAATGTAGAAAAGCACTCAGAGCGCAGACCTCCAAGAATCCTTAAAAAAAAAAAAAATCCAGGATCCAGAAGGTGATCCGGATCACCGCCAAAACTTAATGGATTGTTACTTGTGCCCAGTCACACACCTGGAAAAAACTTCAGAGCAATCCATTTTTGCATCCATGTATCGGGGAAGAAGGCTAGAATTATAGCAAGTTGAGAAACTTTATTGACCTGTCTGGCCTGATCAGGATGTGGGAGGATAAGCAGTAATGTACACAGTTGTACAGATCATTTATTCCACATAGAAAACTTTACAGTGCTGTACCATTATACACTTTCTCTACCGTAATCAGGAATGCTTCAGCTCAAACCGTCTTTAAGCGCAACGATTTACTCAGTCCTATCGAACACAACCCCATCCCCAAACCAAAGATTTAAATATATTAGCTTTTTAAATTTGTACACATACATTGAAGCTTATGTCAGGATTATATAGACCAATGCTGCAGCTCTTATTAGGGTGCAAAATTATTATTTTTTTAAACCTCCCCCCACCCGACTTCCAGTTTTGAAGGATTGCAGATGTTGCCTTCAGTATAGGTTTTACCTTTAAAAAAAAAAAGCATCAGTACATATAAAATGGAATAATTTAACTATATATAGTTATCAATTAGAAATCTTATTGGACAATCTGGGAGAGATGGCATAGTTAAATAAATTATCACAAAAGTAAAAATCTCCAGTGCATTTGAAAAGGAAAACGAGTGCAGCAAATTCAGAGAAACCAAAAAGATTTAGAAATAAAATCTAGTGTTATGGGATTATTTTACAAGCTGCTTTTCTGTACACCTAGATCAATTCATGCTAATGTTAGCCATTAGCGGTGCAAAACCAAAAGTGACATTAGAACAGTTGAGTAACAGCCGTTACTCGTTATCCATAATCCGTAACTAATTACTACCTCCTTTCATCATTCTTCTTACAGCTTTAGGATTATGTTGAAACAAAGTGACACCATTTTGAAATTTATTCTGAGGATCTCAGAGGTCAAGCAGTTGAATAGTTGTCATGACCGTAATCCAGATCCTATAGATGATTACGAGTCTTGTACAAGCCCAGGATTATTTCCAGTCTAGACCCAGTCTAGTCTAGAACGTTACTACCAGTACCATTGAGACACTCTTCTAGAAGCTTCCAGTCACGTCTTTTCAGGGCCTCCACAGTGCCCTTCGTTGGGGGAGAGATCAGATCACAATCTTAAACCAGTTGGGCGGCAGATAAGAACGAGGGGCCGTTTCTAGGCCTCGTGCTCTGGTTCCAGCGTGTGAGCGATGTGGAACACGAGCCCGATGCGCAGGAAGAACTTCCTCAGCACAGCCCTCAGCTCAGGGATCAGGTCGAACTGCATGATCTCGCACAGCAGCGGGTAGTAACGGGTGGCGTGGGCCTTGAACTGGGCACACACACACACAATTACAACTCTATAAATAAAATGCTGCTCAATGGGATCATCATGAACGCAGTGGGATTGAGAGCAGCACTCACCCGGTCATCACTAATCTTCAGCACTTTTGTGAGGAAGAGGAGCAGCAGGTTGGTCCAGGCCTCACGGTGAGACTCTGATGTCAGTGTGAGGAAATAAGCCACGGCATCACTGCACACACTGCACAACACGGAGACGTCACTAACATGGTTGCTATAAAGACTAAAAATTCACTTACGACTGCAGGAATTATTACACGAGAGAGAGAGAGAGAGAGAGAAACGCACAAGTGGGCTTGAGATGAAGGTTTATCTTTTCTACCTCACTTGAATACAGAAGGCAGTGAAAGTCTGGGATGAAGCTCCTTGATTCCTTCCTCTTAAAAAAAAAAAAAAAAAGAAACCGGCTCCACTATCAGGCAGGTTTAATCGATTCTACGACAGAGTGGTGTGTTGGAGCTCGACACAAAGAAGAGTAACTGTACTAGTCAGAAGTTATCATGGCTCTCGAGTGGCCCAACACAAAAGCGCTCACCCGATTACCCAGAGGTGAAGACGGCAAGGTGTGAGACGGTAGTGTCTTACTTGAGCAGGCGTCTCTGCACTTCCTCCCAGGCGTCTTGTCTGCTTGGGTCCGTGTACATGCGGAAGAGGATGCGCAGGCCGCAGGCCAGGCTGCTCGTCTCCTGCTTCAGCAGGTTGGGTTTGGACTTCCCTTTAAAACCTAAACACACAAAACTCGGATATCAAGTTTCCTCAAAAAGCACCGTCTCGATATGATGAATTCTGACTCCGGTCCTCTGCCATGAGCTAGTTGCAGTGTGTAACTCATGAAAGACGGACAGCAGATACACACCAGCCTTCCACAGCGCCGTCCTCTGCTCGTTGTTGGAGTTGAAAGCTTTAGCAAAATGGTGCGACTCCAACAAGCAGTCGAGGAGTTTAAACAGCTGCTCTGAGGTCAGATATCGGTACATCCCCTGATCCTGCGTCTCCACATGGACATCAGCATCCAGAGCATCTCTCTGCACAGCACATTTATGCATGCAGGTGAGAAAGTTCTCTTTTTTTAAACGCACAGCTCAGTACAGAATACGTCGTGGTACCTGTGCTGCTGCGAAGTTCTCAGCGTCCTCCTTCTTGCTGGTGGCTGGAAAGAAGACGATGTTGTCGATGGTCTGGATGAGCTCCAGCTGCACCACACACTTAATAAGCAGTGCTGCAAACAGCCTCTGCTCCTGGACTTCTGCATTACACACATGCACAGGATTAACTGATCAAAATTAATGCACTGGTATTTAGTATGAACCGAATTTTTCCTTCACCACATCGCATCATACTGAACATCGATTAATTCTAACTGACGGAACTGGTGGATGTTCATGGTGCAGAAGCTGACTACCTTGGCAGAGTTTGAACAAGTGCAGGATCTGTAAATATGCGAATAAACTATACACATGGCGACGTGCTGGATTTTAAACATGCCTGAAGACAAATTGCACTGAATCTGTCGCCGATTCTCTGCAAGCGCCTTCTCCATACTGCTCAGAGAGTGCTGGTCCTCAGCCCGTGTCTGGATGTCCACAGACTTCTGGGACGTGGAGTCCTGTAAATGTCACACACAATGCATTAATAACTATTAAATCAGGGCTGGGTTCTGCCTCCAGGTAAAAGATCCACCATCATCATCGATATACGGAAGGGTGACGACTGAAAGCAACAATCCGATTTTGCGTACCAGCTGTTTGTCCGAGTCCGGCTGAGTCACGTGATCACCGTCCGCACCAGCCGGCTTCCACGTCAACAACCTGAGAGGAAGACAGGACACAAATAACTGACTCGCTTTCCTTCAAACAGGACAGATGTTGCGGTCACCGACTCCACCCTGCGAGGAGTGCGTTTGGAACTCACGCATGTGGGATGGTGGTCTTGAAGATGTCCAGCATGCAGTTGCACGTCTTGTCCCAGGTCTCGGCCGTGAACTTCTCTCCGTTCAGGATCACTACATTCTCCAAGCAGTTGGTTCCGGACCTCGCCAGCTGCTCATTATCTGCAGAAAGAAAGACGTGGTATTAAAAAGCATAATTATATATAGATTCAACATTCCACAGTCTCACTTTAAGTACCTACAGCTGCGAAGTTTTATCCACTCCGAGATCTAACCGTCCCCCTTTAACAGTGTTAGAACGGTTTGCAACCCAGCGTCAGCGAAGCAAAGGCCAGACCTCTACACTTTACAATATATTCTCAACCCATCCTAAAGATTCACCTGACTCAAAGAGGAGGTTATGGAGCGAGGACTTACAGGAATGTGTACTGGACAGTGCGTGGAGTCAAATATGCTCAAAAGGCCCAGAGCCTCTCCATTAACTCTAGACTCAAATTAACACACTATAATTGGATAATGAGGACCTACATTACCCCAGTACAGCTGAACAAATTTAACCCAGACACTTGTGTGAAATGTCAAACTCAGAAAGGCACCCTCTTCCATTGCATCTGGGAATGTGAGAAGATGCAAAAATTTTGGAATGAAGTAATACATATAATTTCCAAACCCATTCCTATCGCCCCTAAATTCTGTATCTTAGGCCTCTATCCTGAAAATCTTTCCTTAAAATCGCATGAAATCTCATCTCATATCATCTGTAGCCACTTTACCCTGTTCTGCAGGCAAGCTGGAGCCTATCCCAGCTGACTACGGGCGAAAGGCGGGGTACACCCTGGACAAGTCGCCA
>JANZLB010000011.1:6608302-6618554 GCA_026167865.1 Notarius quadriscutis
AAAAAAAAAAAAAAAATCCACCACACACCCACCCAATAGGTCATGATGTCTCCAAAATGATTAATTCCACATTAGCAGGGAAAAAGTTTAAAATGATTAATTACAGTTTAAAATCACTGGTACTGCTTCTGGTACAGAAAAAACAACGTGCAGAGTTGGCAATTAAATGAGGGAAAATATATATATATATTAGATATGTACTCCTACAACATAAATGTGTATTTATGGACTTATTAATTGGCTAATTTCATACCCTAATAGGACTATAGATAGTGCTTGTGCAATTATAAGTTGATAACTAAATGACTTGGGCGAGTTGTAAAACACACACACACACGTCTAATTAGACGTCAGACCTTTCCAATTAAGTCTAATTTGCTTACAAGAACACTAAAACTCAAATATTTCTTGAACATTTGATTTTCTAACTGTAGCATTTTTACAGCGAGCAACATCAAGTGGTCTTTTTTTCTGGCAGTGCAATTATACATAATATACAATGTGTGTGTATATATATAGTCATATACTCACCTATAGCATTACCATCCAGTCTAATGGATCCTGTGAATATTCTACATTTAAAGAGGGGGAAAAAAAAAAAAAAAATCAATGCAATATTAGTAAATAATCAGAAATGAGGGGGTCAGGAATCCCAAACTCTACAGCATCACAAGCACTGTACCTGTCCACAGCAACCACAACGCTTTGAGAGCTGGTCTCTCCGATGGATTCTTGAATGCTAGCAATCTGCTTCCGATCTACAGTCCCACCAACTAAAAAGGGAAAAAAAAGAACACATGTAAAAGCAAAAAAAGGATGACTATCTGTAGTGCATATAAAAGAAATAAAAAAATTCCTTGGGGGCATGCGGTCATCGGAGAATGATCAATAACAGGTCAGGTGATGAGGGCCGATGGAAAGAGGAGCTACTGTTATCACCCTGACGTTCATCAGTGTCCTTTAATAACATGATAATGATGGCTTATGTGGACTCTCTGGTGTACTAACCGAGACCCAGGTACTCGTCTGGACTCTGCTCTTTGGTGCTAGTGATTAAGCCCTCCTTGCCCCGAACAGTCCCGGATATGTAGCGAGCCTTCACCCCTGTGCCAATGAGCTGAGCCAGCTCCAACTGACTAATGCACTTCAGAATCTGCAGGAAACACACACACGTATTGCATTAACTAGCTATATGAGCTAGTAGGTCATTTAATTCATATTCTAAGAGTATTACGCAGACAGACTCTTAATGATAACCCAGACTTGGCACCTTTGTCTCGTGCGAAGCTTACCTCATGCCACGAGTTTCCCAGATAATTCCCATCAGTGTGAGCCACTGTGATTAGAGTCTTGATAGTATCAATGTTCTTCTGCTTCATCTCTGTGATCCCAGAACTGGCTGTGAGCAATGTGAAGCGAGCCAGAGCCTGCACGTACGCATCTCTCTCCAACTGGAATCGAGTAAGTTTCACAGCGCAGCACATTTCTTTATTCTTATTCACACTAGACTGCACTGCTAACTAGGTTCAAGCCAATAACTGATTAAGACCTTAAAGAGGAGCAAAGATTATGATCACATACCTGTATTGAGAAGATGCAGGCTATTCTGATGGCGCAGCGGATACCCTCCAGACACAGAGATGCTACCTCGGTGTCATCGCAGTCTTGCAGACCCACGCTGAACGCTGCCAGGAATGGAGTCCAGGCCAGCTACAGTGCGGGAAATTAAAGGTGTGGTCAGTGAGACTACTGGAAGACGACTGTACAGAAAATACATCCTACACCTGAATGCTAATGCGATACGGGAACCTCTCTCATTTCACAAGTAGCATGACTGACAAGAAAGTAAGAGTCGAAGGTCATTAGTGCAAACTCAGGAATGTTATGTTATCGTCACCCGAATAAGTTATTCGGATTAAGCCCTTCATGGAAAGCCAGTGATATTGCATCATAAAATTTAAGTTCTTATCAGGTCACGGTATGCAAATGAACTGGTTTACAAGGACAGTTTTCATATCTAGACGCCCCCGTGTGCTTCTTACCATTTTTATGCTTTCTAACAATACTTTGTGTAGAACTACAAGGCTTTATTGTTCACTTGAATAAATGTATGCATTAAAAAAATCTTTAAGGCTTATTAGAGAGACAGATGGTATGTTTTTAGCCTCACAGGCCAGACTTGTAGCATATCCTACAGAGTCTGGTACAATTAGTCAGTAAACATGGCCAAGAACCGCCTACTTTCACAGAAAAAGGCTGTCTAGCTGACATGACTGCACATCTTTTCCTGTAGCTTATGGGCAAACATTCACTGGGTCAAACAAAACTCTAATAACCTTTAAAGACTGATTTTTTTTTTTTTTTTAAATCAGCTGGCTGTATCTTGATCTGAAATCTCATGGCGTTGTAGTTTTTAAAAGTTTGTGTAACTGGTGCACAGCAAAATGCAGGACAGTAAAGGAGGTCTTGGCAAACGTCAAAACTCGTGGCTAGAAAACATACCACAAATGACATCAGACGCTCAGTGACTGGAGCATCTAAGGCTTATACGAGAAATGTTTTGTACCTTAAACATAGGCCTGACGTGCTCCAGGTGGGTGGCGCTGGTGAACGGGGCCTGAACATGGCTCACTGCCTCCATCAGAGCCTTCGCCGTCTTCGCCATCTGCTCCATCTCCACATTGTACAGCAGCCGTCTCTGTTTCTCACTGGCCACGCCTGTTTCAAACAGCAGCACAGACAGCTGCTGACTGATCTTACAGCACTGTTTTGTCCGTCTGGTTTGTTTATGAACTATGTGTATTCTATTCACCGTTAATGATGAGCTTTTCGAGTTGCTGCACTACGACACTGCATTATTCGCCATTTTATTGTTTGATAACATTTATGCGAGAATTACGTGCGTGTGACCCATTCTAAAAGCTGAAGTAAAATGCAATAGCTACTTTGTTAGTTATTTTCTGCACAAAGCTGAATATTACATCCTGACGCTGATGACTTGTGAATGATTCCGTTACTTCGTTTACTCTGCAATATTGATGGCTCTAATATCATCTCTGACTCGCTCATTCCAGCATTATGATTAAACCTTTCATAGTGCAAAGTGCTCGTCTCACTTTGTTTATTAGATTTGAGTGGCAATTCCTTCGTCTCCTTCATAGAGATCTTCTTCCCTGCGATTTCATTGTAGATGGATGATAAATAGTCCTCCGGCAAATCTTTACTGTCATTGATCCCTCTATTCATCATTATGTATTGCTCTTTTGTCATTTTATTCTTCACCTGTTCAAAGGATGAAACAGAAAACGAAACAATAACTCATGCAGTACCGCTCTGGAAGATGGACATTTTCACACGTTTCTGGAAAGCACACGTGTCCCCGGGTTTATTTACACTTCTAACTTTTACACAGGAAGTCATACATTTTGCAGGAATCAGTGCAGCATGTATAGCTGTGCCAGAAAAGTGAAATTAATTTAAATTAGGCTGAGAAATTAATTAAGCTGTTTGGTATCAGCAGACCGAGATGCACTCACCTGTGGACTATGAAGGTCTGTAGTCAACATGATGATTGAATAAGCAAGGACATACGCCGTGTCTGCACTCGCAAAAAGGGTTTGTCTACAAAGAAAAGAGAGAGAACACGCATCACTCAGGCAGTCCCAGTAAAAGAGGTGTGGCTTCCGCACCTGTCAGTCGAGCGAAGGAGGTGTGGCTTCTGTGCCTTGCGACAGAATGGCACTCTGCCAAAGTGCATTATTATTATTATTATTATTTTTTAAATCTAACATGTTTACATTCACACACACGTGCTCATTTCATTTATATAACTTTACAAGAAATCAGTAGTTTTTTTTTCCTCTCTCTTAATTGTCTGACAAGTGGCAAAACAGGAAGTGAAACGCCAAACTGTGGACAGAGTTACCGTGAACAGCACATCGTTGCGTGTGGCTGAGGAGCCAGTTTTAGTATTCGGAAGAAGAGTTTCGGAGGCGTCTTTTGAATGGATTTTACCACTCGTGGTGGAATACGGGACT
The DNA here is from genome assembly GCA_026167865.1 of Notarius quadriscutis. Lineage (NCBI taxonomy): Eukaryota > Metazoa > Chordata > Actinopteri > Siluriformes > Ariidae > Notarius > Notarius quadriscutis. Next base: position 6,612,340 of record JANZLB010000011.1, read on the forward strand.
GGGATTTCTAAGAAGTGGAATGGACAGATCGGGAAATCGCACAGGTACCATAATAGGAAGCGCAACTGTTTTGCCTGGCTTACCTTGGCTACTTCAAATCATTTCCCCAGATCTCCGCTCTCACACCCGGCCTCTGGAAAAATTGCCAGTCTTTCTACATTGCTCTCCCGACACCCCTAAGTTCTACCCCTTACTGTTCTAAGGGTGAACAGTATACACGTATACAATGGTGGCTGTAGCAACTGCTTTAAGGGGTAAAGAGTTAAGAGGGTTTTGGTAACGGGGATGGGTTTTTTTTTTTTTTTAACTTGTGGCAGTCTTTCACTTCCTGGCACCCAACTAAAAAACAATAATAATTAACTTTCAAAGACAAACTCCACCGTTACAGCCCGTCAGTGAAGCCTCTGCTCTCTTACCGCTGGTTGCACTCTAAATATCTAGCAGCAAATTTCTCCATGAGGCGATCGATTTTCTGGGCTTCTCCAGGAAGCCGGAAGCCCTCCAGGAACAGACGCAAGGCAGACACAAAGTCCTTCCCTTGGAAGTCCATTTGGTCCACATAGGCATACATCACTTCCTTATTGAAGCGATCATTGTCTCCCAGAAACTCTCCAGCTTGGACCTGTGAAGACGACAGAGAAATTATTTATATATTAATTGAATCTACTGTATAAATATGACAAGGAATCAGTCATCTACAAACGAATCAGTATTCCAGTTATAAAATTTCAATAGAATTAACTAACGTTCATCTCCTATGGTTGAGTGACCATATTGTTTTTGCAATAAACTGTTATTTCTCCGAGATGCCATGGGTAGTCTTTCTAAACCACTGATGACTTTTTCCAAACCAGTCACGGCATTTGTCATTTACATTGTAATAATTTTTATACATTTTAAACTCATGTTTTCAACTAAATTAAATATGATTGAGTACTCAGTATAAATGTTTTTGCCTACTACCTTTTACACTGTTAAAACTTACATCATTAAGCGTATATTAATTAAGCTTCCTTTAATACCTTATATCCTTACAAGCACATTTATTACTAATTTGCACGAGTATTAACAGAACACCGAGTTAAGAGGCTAGAACAGTCTTTAACTTCTCAGTTCTTGTTTTCAAACTGGTGTGTTTGAAACTCAAGTAGTTTTTACTTCATTTAATGAGCAATAAACAAGAAAATGCTCTGTAATCACGCTGCTGATTAACTTAATGTGATAAATGCACGTCTTGGCTGCCAGTCTCGAGGCCTAGGCTTGGCACTGACGAGCTCTTGTTTTCGAGCAGCTCTTTCACACACTCCATGACTGTATGGAAAGGCTCTCAAGTGCAGAACTGCTGAAAACCAGTATAAATTGTTGAGATCTTTTTCAAAATGGAAAAATCTGGGTGTATTCATCAGGATGAGTATTGATTTCTGGATCCCCGTTATCAACAACCACCACTGAAAATACACCATCGACAGAAAACAGCTTACAGAATCCAGCCTCTCTTCCTGATGTAAGAACTGAGCGATGTCCTCTGGCGTTGTTCCTAGCATGCCTTGCTCCTGCAGATACTGGATGCCCCTCTTTGGTTTCTTGTTGAACCTTTAACACAAGTGCAGAGAGAGAAGGAGAAAAAAAAAAAAAAAGTCACCATAAACTACGGCTTCTGCAGTGTGATGAAAGATTCCAAAAATATACAGATGGCACTGTATTTCTTTAGTGCTTTCACAACTTTACATACCAAAATCAACATGTTTTGTAAGAAATAAAACACTCGGAGCTGTGCTGTAATAGGAAAAGAATCAACGACGGTTGTGAGATATGGCCTGGTGCAAAACAATGTTCAATGAAGAAAAGCTTTTTAACCATTTATAAAATGTTGTCAAAATGTCCATGAGGCAAGTCAGTTACTGTTATTTCTTACATTACGGCATCTGCAAACAGTCAGTCATTCTCTCACCAGCCTCTCTTTTTTTCTGTCTCTTAAAGTCTCCAACTGTTACAAAGCTCTGACGATGGAGACTCCTTCTACTGATATTAGCCCTCTGGAGTTGAGAGTTTCTCCGGCGAAGCTCGGCAGGTTTAGAATGAGTAAGTCATGTATTTCGACAAATATCTTCGCGAGTTATCATCATACACGCATGACAAACTTTATACTTTCCTACGTGCGCACTGCCAAATTATACATTTTTAAAATTACCTAAATTAGTTGAAATATAAAACTTGTGTCACCTTACTCAGTCACACTGGAGTCAGAGCGCTGAGCGCACGCTCACGCATTCATAAAAGACTAGTCACGTGGTAACGGCATGATAATCACTTTCACTCTTTCAGTTTCTATTGGTTTCTCTTTCGCAGTGGGAACACCCGCCGTAAACAGGATCAAATCTGTCAGCCATAGTTTAGGCTATTTGGAGGTAAAACTTGTTGCGAGATGGCGCGCAGATTTTATGCTCAGGAGGCACTTCGGATAAATCAGCCTGATGCGATTCAATTCAATCTTGAGAACTGCAACACTGATGAGCGGTGCCTTTTTCTTTTCCCCCTTCGACTCGATCCAGCCGAAGATCAACTCAAGTGTAAATATTTATTCGACTTATGAGCATATCGGTTGACATTCGTGCACTGTAGTGCATACACAGGAAACATGACTGAGATTTTAAAGTATTTTCCTCAAAAAATAATTTTGCCCCATTTTGAGTTGAGAGGAAAATTTGGAGCTGGAGCGAAATTACAGAGTAACTGTGAAACCGAGTCGGTCATGTCTCTGAACAGAGTGAAATAGTACAAGAGTTAATTTCAAGACACACTGAAGAGAGAGAGAGAGAGAGAGTCAAATCCCACCACAAAGAGTAAAATATTAGCACTGAATTGAGGAGAATTGACTCCGGAAAAACAGCTCGATCAAAAGAGGAACTTTTACTCTTTTTAGAGAGGGACAAAACGTAGAGTAAAACAGAGTGAAATCTGTCTTCAATTTGAGTAAATTTTACTCAGGCAAATTTCCTGTGTAATCTTTGCGTGCTTCTCGAGGAAACAAAAATGTGCACCGGCGCTTGTTTGCTCTCTTTTCTTCTTAGTCTTTTTCTGGCACGCTCTGATGATGAGGTCAATTTCAACAAATCTCCGCAGCATTTTCAGTCATGTGACTTTTTTAGTCTTCAGCACAGGTTCAGCTCCAATAATATATCCACATGTAGTACCGTACGTAGGTCATGATTGTACTTTTTAAAAATACCAGATAAACAAAGACGTTGTAAAAAGCAGTTTCAGAACTGTGTTGGAAAGTGTGAAGAAACATGACCTTGCCCATTGTGACGAACCTTTCTGATCACCTGACCTGATGGGATTAAGAGTCGGCAGTGGGACGGGTTTTCACTCTTCTCACCCCTCCCACTGCCAACCTTTATCCCAAAACAATAGGGGGGACATTTTTTTGACGGCCAGTTAATTGTCCAAATCAGTGGAGCAGATTTAAGTGTTCGTGCTTGATACATTCCTCAGACTGAACAGAATCACCTCAAGTGACCAAAACGGTTCGACAGAATGGGTAAGGTCGTGTTTCCCTCCCCACGCATTCCAACGCCGTTCTAAAACTGCTTTTTACAGCAGCTTTAATTTATCTTTTTTTTTTTTTCTTTTAAAAGTACAATCATGACATACATACTACATGGATATTATTGCAGCCGAACTTGCGCTGAATACGACAAAGTCACAGGACTGAAAATACTGCTTGGCTTTGTTGAAATTGACAATCAAAAGCATGCCAAAAAATATCTTCAGACCCCAGAGGGTTAAATAAATATCTATAGTGAGAGTAGTGCATGTGTGTGGTTTTTTGGTTACGATCATCAGCTTACAGATCAATGCCTTGCTCGATAATTTCCTTCTGCTGTTTGAGCACTTCGAACTGCTCTGGGTTATCAGTGCCGGACATCTGTGTGCTGTAGCTGCCGATGCCTGAGGAAGCTGTGGAGTCCAAAGAGTTAATGCTGCCATAGCGGTTAATGGTCTCTGGGTGCTTGGACTCGTTGGCCTCCTGCTCAGAAGGCTTCTCCTGGCCTGAGACAGAGAGAAGGGACAAAAACATGTACAGTGAGGGAGATGACTCCAGGCCTCTGTGGTACAGAGAGAGAGAGGGAGGGAGGGAGAGAATGGAGACAGTTTGATTCATTAGCGTACTGGCTGGGGCTATAAAGTGTGTTGCTGTACAGAGGCTCCTCACATTCTGCTGTCTGTATGAGGTTATAAAAGGTTATTCAGAATACGGATGAGACAAAGGAACAGACCACAAGAGCCAACTAAAGGCCTTGGAAACCAGGCCAGCAGCATGTGCGCATCTGTGTGCGCACGCGTATAAGACACACAATGTTCCATGCAAGATCTGATTACATGTAGGAAACTGTTTTAAACATTCAGCGCGTAGCCGTCACAGTAACGCGAGAGCGCAGGTTGCTTTCTCAGAGCACCAGCAGATGAAAGACAAGCTCACTGATTACAGACTTCCTCTAGAGGGACTGAAATTCTCTGCTTCCCAACACACAAAGCCACAATACGAAACAGTGTCATGGAAGCTTCAGAGCGTAAACTACGAAGTCATACTCAACACAAAAAGCTGTACAGAAACAGATTTAAAAAAAAAAAAAAAAAATCTCTTACAGATGCATAAGAATATCTAATGCGTTTTGCGTTCTGTAAATAACATTTGATTTCGGTTATTAAAATACATATATATGGTTTTATCAGCTGATATTCTTTATATTGATCCTTTTTTTTTTGCGTGAATGAAGCCTTGTCTAATTAAATATACATTAATCTGCATATTTAATAAAATACTAAAATAACCAAAAGGTCTTTTCATGTTATCGAATTCAAATATTTTTGCTCACTGCGAAGCTCAAGAGATTTTTTTTTTTTTTTGGGGAAAATAGTTTCTTGTTTAAGCACAAAAATGCTATCCGTTATGTTTCAAAGGAAATTGATGTCGGTCATAATGACAGACTGACATACAGCACGATGGCATGATGTAACAAGTGGGCAGAGTTTAAAGCCCTCTAAAGGTGCCGAGTCTGAGAAAACATGGACACGAGGGAATAAAAACAATGCATAAACATTTTCCTTTCATGTTTATTGCTATGTAGTCTTGCTCTTTTCTCAAGAAAAAAATAATAATAATAATAATTTTTCCAGACTGATTGTTGAGCTCTCCAACTGGCTTCACGCCACTCTATAGAATGATACCATCACATTTTTAATATGTGCATCTACGAGTCTTTATTGAGACATAGCGTTAGTCTCGAAATGAGGCTTGCTAACTCACAGCCACTCATGTAGCACGTCTTCTTCCTTTCATGTGAGCCATGAAGACAGAACGAACAGTAACGATTAAACGCAGACATCAACAAGATTGATGTAAATCAAGCAAAATAGCAGTTCATAGCAGTTCATAATAATTTAGCTCTGACATGTATTGCTTAGAAACAAAAGAACAAACTCGGAGCTCATGAAAAGATACGCTGCGCTGACGTAGATGCTGCTGAAGTAAAATATATAATGCATACAGACTTTGGCACTATCTGGGAAGAGAGGGCGACTGGACAAAACCCAGATAAGCTGCTGCTGATCTGCGATAAACTCGCAGTCTGTGTGCTACGTCGTTTAGGGCTATTTGTGCTTCCCCTGATTAGCAAGAGCTCCTTGGTTTGTTTGATTAAGATTGAAAGCTTGCCACTGGCACAGCTGAGATCATTTCCTGTATTTGCTCGGAGATGCTGGATTTTCCTCAAATACAGTTTATCGCTTTCTTGCACAGACAGTAGGCATATCAGGTGAAAATTCAATCCAAATTGCTTGAAACTGAGCTCTTTGAATTCGGAATTGAATGCAGAACATACTTTTTACAGAATTATGTTTATCCGTTCTTGAGATATTACAAATCAAAGATTGAAAAAAAAAAAAAGGCTTAATTCTAAGAAAACTGCCGTAATATTCTCATTAACCAATGAGATCAAATGGTTTTTTCTTAATACCGTTTCTATTTTTCATGGAAATTAGCAGCACATAAATGGTTGTATACTGAATACAAAAGTTTGAAAAATTTGTAAAAATAAATGACGCAAATTAGTATTCAATTTTTCATCTCATATCATCCCAGCTGACTACGGGCGAAAGGCGGGGTACACCCTGGACAAGTCGCCAGGTCATCACAGGGCTGACACATAGAC
>JANZLB010000011.1:7022333-7033780 GCA_026167865.1 Notarius quadriscutis
CAGCTGGGATAGGCTCCAGCTTGCCTGCGACCCTGTAGAACAGGATAAAGCGGCTACAGATAATGAGATGAGATGGGGAACAACCAGCCTCAATAATTATGATTATTATGACTTTATTGTTTCAAAACAGGGGTGTGGCCTATGTGGAGTGAGTCCCAGTGAAGGAGGTGTGGCTTCTGTGTCAGTATCAGCGTAAGAGGTGTGGCCTCTGTCATCAGAACTCTTGAAGAAGGCGTGGCTTCTATCTTAATCCCAATGAAGAAAGCATGGCTTCTGTGCTTATTCTTGTCAGTCAAGGAGGTGTGGCCTCTGTATTAGTCCCCGTGAAGACTAAGGCGTGGTCTCTGTGTTTGTGAGACCTAGTGAAGGTTATCGCTGTCAGTGAAGAAGGTGTGGCCTCTGTGTGTCTGTGTGTGTGTGTCAGAGCAGTGGAAGGAGGCGTGGCCTCGGTGTCTGTCAGTCTCAGTGAAGGAAATTTGGCCACTGTATCAGGCTCAGTAAAGGAGGTGTGGCCTATCTACCAGTCCCAGTGAAGTAGACATGACCTCTCTGTTTGTATCACTGAAGGAGGTGTGGCTTCTGTGTCAGAGGTGAAGGAGGTGTGGCTCCTGTATCAGTTCCAGTGAAGGTGGTGTGTTTGTCAGTCTGTGCCTGTCAGTCTCAGTGAAGAAGGTATGGCTTCTGTATGTGTCAGATTATTGGAAGGAGGTGTGGCCTCTCTGTCAGTCCCAGTGGATGAGGCGTGGCCTCTGTGCTTGTCAGTTACAGTGAAGGAACTATGACCTGTGTCAGGCTCAGTAAAGGAGGTGTGGCCTGTTTGTCAGTACCACTGAAGAAGACATGTTAATCTCAATGAAGGAGGTGTGATCTCTGGATATATTATTTCTAATGAAGGAGGTGTGGCCTCTATGCTAGTTTCAGGGCAGGAGGTGTGGCCTCTGTGTTAGTGCCAGTGCAGGAGGTGTGGCCTATATATCTGTCAGATTCAGTGAAGGATGTGACCTCGGTGTCATTTCCAGTGAAGGAGGTGTGGCCTCTGGATATGTTATTTCCAGTGAAGGAGGTGTGGCCACCATGTTAATTTCAGGGAAGGAGGTGTGGCCTCTGTCTTAGTGTCAGTGCAAGAGGTGTGGCCTATGTAACTGTCAGATTCAGTGAAGGATGTGGCCTCTGTGTTAGTCCCTGTGCACAAGGTGTGGCCTCTGAGTCCCAGTGCAGGAGGCGTGGCCTTCTACTCCGGAGAGATTTGTTGCATATTGCTGCTTTAATCGTCTTTTACATTCGATTGTTGATCATGTATCAAGATGCGCATTGTATCCTCAGACCCCTAGAATATGAGAATGAGTCAGTTTTATATTTTCCCACTAAGCCTTAACTTAAAGTTAAAATGTAATTGATGTTTTTCATTTTATTTTCATTAACATCAAATGTTCCAGCAGCTTGTATGCAGGATTTATGAGCCCTCCTTTCTGCTTTGATTTGCTCATCTCATGGGATGCAGAACAGCTGGAGAACAAAAGACACACAAGCTCCATATAAATCAGTTAGAAATGCTGAGCTCAGTTAAGTTTGCTGATGGCATTCGTGAGCTAATTGTACCTGCCATGTGAACATATGGTGTGTGTGTGTGTGTGTGTGTGTGTGTGTGTGTGTGTGTGTGTACATGAGCCTGGCATATGTGTATCTGGCCCAAGATAACTGCTCAGTACCCTTGAAGATATTTGTGTAAATATGATAAAGAGGCTGAAGAGCTTTCCGTAGTAAAGAAATATGGGCTTGTCATGTTCAAATCTTTTTTTAAATTTTATTTTCTGTGCTTCAGATGTTGCTGATCCGCTTGCTTTTTCTGCTGCGTTGTGATATTTAGAGTCACTTTGTTCTCCTGTAATAACTCCAGATGTTAGAGGCAGCGTATACACTTGGTATTGCACAGAGAGAGCTTTTACTGTGGTATTTTAAGCACAGATTTAAATAAATGTCAGTCTCGGTGAAGGAAGTACGGCCTGAATCGACTCCCATGTTAAGTGAGAACAGAATGAAGAGATGAATAATGACAGGGATTTGTGCGGCACATGGTCTGTATAATCTGAGGGTAATAATAAACTAATTCAAATGTGCTGTTATTTAACAGTGAAAAAAAAAAAAAAACAACGAACACTAATAATCATTGATATGGTGGAGGTTTTTTTGTAAGGAGATGTTTATGTAATAACTCTGAAAGGAGTCTTCATATCACTGATTATTTTCCTTTAACAGCACGGTTTTATTCCTTACACGTGTCACGAGTCCGGTTAAGTTCGGATGCGGAAGTAGAAGTCTAACATGGAATCAAACCATGGATCAGAACCAGAAGTGGAACGTGTGGAGTAATTGTACTACTTTTCCTCCCTCAGATTTGTACTTTACTCAAGTATTATTGAAACTGAATACTTGTACCTTACTCAATTTAATTTCCAAGAGAAAAAAAACATACTTTTTACTCCCTATGTTTTCATTTTGACATTCAAAATACTTGTTACAAATTTCAAATTCTATTTAATTGCTGTTTTTTTTATTTTTTCCAGTTTAGGTTTTGGATATTAGCGATAGATGATCAAATTTTGTTTTTGTCAACACTGTACCTTAACATTCCTTTAAGTGCTTATTAAATATTAAACATTAACTAACCACCAAGTTAATTATAAGTTTGGCAAATTAGCTAGCTACATTTTGTAATGTAGCTAGTTAAATTAGCTAACTAGTTCTATTTTGTATTGTAGCTTATTTACTTGGACAGTTTTTCCTTTTGTTGATAATAAAGGTTAGCTAACCAGCAAGTTTGCTATAAATTTGGTAAATTAATTAGTTAGGTTTTGTAATTTGGCTTGTTAAATTAGCTATCTCGTCAGGTTTTGTACATTAGTTCGTTAAATTAGCAATCTAGTTAACCTTTGTATTGTAGCTTGTTTAATTAGATAATTAAGTTTGTTTTTTGTTGCTAATAAGGGTTTATTAAACATTAAACACAAGCTCAACAAGTTAACTGTAAATTTGGTAAATTAGCTAGCAAAGTTTTGTATAATAGCTTGTTAAATTCAATAATTAGTTGTTTTGTTTTTGCTGTTAATGTCCCTAAACATTTTATACAAAACCTAACTAGCTAGTTAAATTAGCTAGCTAGTTAGGTTTTGTACATTAGTTTGTTAAATGTTGTAGCTTGTTTACTCAGTTAAGCTTTGTTTTTGCTGATAATGAGGGGTTATTAGATATTAAACTTAGCTAACCAGCAAGTTAACTATACTTTTGATAAATTAGCTAGTTAAGTTTTATAATTAGCTTGGGAGGTAGGTTTTGTATATTAGCTTGCTTAATTAGATAGATAGTTAAGTTTTGGTTTTGTCAATAATGTGCCGTAACATTTATTTAAGGGTTATGAGCTAACCAGTAAGTTATAAATTTAGTAATTAATTGGTTTTGTTATTTGGCTAGTTAAACTATCTAGCTAGTTAGGTCTTGTATTTTATTTTATTAAATTAGAAACCTTGCTAAATTTTGTATTGTAGCTTGTTTAATTTGATAAGTAAGTTTTGTTTTTGTTGATAACAAGGGTTTATTAAACATGAAGCATTAGCTAAACAGCAAGTTAACTATAAGTTTGGTAAATTAGCTAGTTAGGTTTTGTATATTAGCTTGTTAAATTCAATAATTAGTTGTTTTGTTTTTGCTGTTAATGTCCCAAAACATTAATTCAAAAGATTATTAAATATTAATCAACTGGAATATTTTCCATATGGCTGATTGCTTAGCTAACTAGCTAGTCATACAGGATTAGAGATGATGAACTGGTCAGCTATTTTCAAAGTACACAATTTTGTCTTTCACCGAAGCATATGTTTTGCAAACATCGTCTTCCTGTAAAAGGAGGTGATTCTCAGCCATGTTTTTAAAAAGGGAAGTAGCAGAGATCATTGGAGACTCTGAGCGTCTATAGCTCACACACTTTTCCTGCTAATGAAACCAGAAAAAAGTTCGTGAATGTTAGAAACTACATGTAGGGTTACATTCTTTGTGGCTTTATTAGCTTATTCGTGTATGTTTAACCTTTTATGTCCCTCATACTCATGGTCTGGGTTTTTTTTTTTTTAAGAAACATCCTCACTTGGAGTATTTCCACCACCCTGTTATAGCTGTCAGCTCTCTTCCTGCTGTTATCCTGATGGAGCTCAACTTTTGACCTGACATGGTTCACCACAGACAGACAGACAGACAGACAGACAGCATCCCCTGCACCGTGACACGCACTCGTGCTGTCAGTGGGCGCAATGTGTGTTTGAAAGGGTGTTGTACACACTTGAAAAGATGTGGTGGACATGATTTATTTATTTTTTAAATCTCAAAACCATATCCGGTCATTCAATCTTATTTAAGGTGACATGTCTGTAATGCAAATATAAGAAATTCATACACACTCCATAAATATACTGCACGTTGTGTAGATATTATATTGCTTTTGACATTAATCACTCAGCCCACCAGTTGCTCAGAAATGTGAAATCCTCCACATCAGACTAACCTCAGGCTGATCTCTGTCTCTGCAATATGAGCACATCTTTGAAATAATGCCAGAAGATATTTGATTTGGTGTAAATTTAGTTACATTAAGAAAGCAGAGGCATAGTGAGAGGGTGTTTGAGAGAATTCAGTTGATTATTACCTCTATCTCCTACAATCTGCTTGCTTTGAGTTGAACCTAAATTCGTGATGGTATGGAATTACATTTATGAGGTGCCAACATTTACAGATTCGCTGTAGCGGTTATTATTTTTGACTCTTTATGGTGATATGGGAGATTCCTGAAAACTATACTGGTCTGGGGTAGGTCTCCTAAAAGCCTCTTAATGCTAAGAGCATCTTAACTAGGAGCAAGAGCGTTCATTGTGATGCTCACTCTACCATTTAACGATGAGCTTTGTGCTACGATGCTTTTGGGAAACCCACCCCTGTTTGAAGAACTTGAACTTGAGAAATGAGACAAACCTTATACTTGCAAGCCAATAGAAAACAAGTGGGTGGGGCTCTTGTCTCTGGTTGGCAAAAAAGGGAGGAATGACGTGTGCTAGGATTTCTAGGATTTCCATATTAGCAAGCTGAAATACTGTACGTAATATTTACAATATCCCCAGGTAAGAAAGAGTGCCCACCATGTTTGTCAAACTTTCAACAACTTATGGCAAGGATACATGCGAAGTAGACAAAATAAAGAGCCCTTAAGGGTTAAAAGCTCTCATCATGCCCAACCTTCACTAATGGTGGCTGTTAAATAGACTGTATCATATACCCTACCATTTTCTAGCCATGTAAGATGTACACCATCACACTCTTATCCGATTTAGTGCTAGGTTATGGAGTTTTTTTTCTCCCCACATACTCTTATTGGAATTGGAAGTTGATTGTATTCTGTTGAGAGTGGAGGCAGATTAATGGGAGCATGTTGCACACCTCGTGTTTGGTTAATGAGCCAAACAGAAGCGGCTGTGGACTCGGATTTCATCTCGACGCATCTCTAGGACTGACCATAAGACTTAATAAGTGGGCTGAGTTTTAAACGCAGTTTATACCACAGTGTATGTGTTGCATAACAGCAGCTCTGACCATGGGGTTGGGGTTAAGGTTAGGGTTTCCAGCTGCAAGGCAATTCACAGGTTTCTATTAATGCACTCGTTCTAATATGTTATTATGACTATAGTTAATAAACTTGTTATCTAACAAAGAAACATATGTCATTGTTCATTTAGTGAATTTAGGTAATATTTATGGAAGGAATCTCCAGTGTTGTAGTACTTGAGACTGGTCTCGGTCTTGGAATCAACCACATTTTTACTCAGTCTTGTCTTGGTCTCAGACATAGAGGACTCGGGATTTTATTTCAAGACCAGTTAAAACCACGACTCTAGGGATTTCACTGAATTGCCTGTGTATTATCTGATTTATTTGTTAACATCATTACTGTGATTGGATGTACAGTAAAATTTCCTGCTTCAGATACAACCAATAACGTGACTCATTGCTAATTCAAAATTGTCATTACTGTTAATGGCTGTCACCCCTCCCCCTCCCCCCTTCACACACACACTGGTCTGGTCCTGGTCTTGACTTGGTCTCGCCCTGCTTTGGTCTTGGTCTTGACTTGATCTCAACCCTTCAAAGTCTTTGTCTTGTCTTGGTCTCGATACACTCTGGTCTTGGTCATGACTTGATCTCAACCCCTCAAAGTCTTGGTCTTGTCTTGGTCTCAATACACTTTGGTCTTGACTTGATCTCAACCTTTCAAAGTCTTGGTCTTATCTTGGTCTTGATAGACTCTGGTCTTGGTCATGACTTGATTTCAACCCTTCTAAGTCTTAGTCTTGTCTTGGTCTTGATACACTTTGGTCTTGGTCTTGACTTGATCTCAACCCTTCAAAGTCTTGGTCTTGTCTTGGTCTCGATACACTCTGGTCTTGGTCTTGACTTGATCTCAACCCTTCAAAGTCTTGGTCTTGTCTTGGTCTTGATAGACTCTGGTCTTGGTCATGACTTGATTTCAACCTTTCAAAGTCTTAGTCTTGTCTTGGTCTTGATACACTTTGGTCTCGGTCTTGACTTGATCTCAACCCTTCAAAGTTTTGGTCTCGATACACTCTGGTCTTGGTCTTGACTTGATCTCAACCCTTCAAAGTCTTGGTCTTGTCTTGATCTCAATACACTTTGGTCTTGACTTGATCTCAACCCTTCAAAGTCTTGGTCTTGTCTTGGTCTCGATACACTCTGGTCTTGGTCATGACTTGGTCTTGGTTTAAATTACTGCATTTTAAAATTTGATTGAAAAAAAGTGCCTGGTGAGAGTGTGACTGTTTATAGTGATGTTTATGCTAAAACATAAGGAACTAGCTAGTTCTGCAGATGTTTCACAGCATGAAATGTAACTGTAAATGGATAGAAAGCGATCGGCAAATATCTGGTGTTCAAGGAATAGCACACTTTGGGACCTGATTGGAAAACCATCATCTTCTTAATGAAACCTACCAACATTTTGGTCATCTTTGGTGGAAAGCTGGTGGCTCAGCTACTTTTCAACAAACATTTAGTGATGTGGGTTGGACTGTGCCCTTTCTGACTGCATGATTATTCTGACAACTGAGACATGAGAAATCAGGGCTGCATCCCAAACCGCAGCGTTTGTACTAAATTTGATGCCTAAACAGCAATGACATTTAGCCAACTGACATACTGTACTATTCAATACAGTCATAAACAGGAGCTATAGTAATCACCAGCAGATGTTTTATGCTTCAGTGTATTCCTCCAACCTTGTTGTCTAGCATAGCATAGAGCTCATGATAAAAGGCTAGCCAGCTAATGCTACCTCGCTAGCCTAAACACAATTCCTTGTTGAAGGAGAAAGGTTTCTTTGTTGCGATACTACTGGCTCTGTGTTAAGCTTTATCAGAAATTCGGGGATGAGTCTTTGGCAGTTTTACTTTCAGGTACAATGGAGATGGTTTTTGAAACTGCCGCCAATTTAAACTATGAACTACAACAACAAAAAGGTTGCACTGTTGCTTTTAATAAGCATGGAGCCGAGGCAGTATTTACTGCTTATTTATCACCTTCTTCCATCACGTGTGGATTGTGGAGCCAGTGACTTCACTTGCTTACTTGCCTCAAATCCAGACTTATTATAGAACTCATGTTGACCTGGATGAGTGATTTGGCTTAACATGGCCAAAACAGAATCCATCATCCAACCACAATTTGGAAATATAACTACGGATTTGTGTGCGAGTGTATCAGAGAGTGTTCCAGTATGAAATCATGTTTGGCTGTGTTTAGAGGGTCATCCAGAGGTGCTGTGAGATCACAGGTCGGTCGTGCCAGTGGTCCATGCCGTCGGCTATTCATAGATTTATTAGTCCACTTAAGGACACGTACACACAGAGGACGAGCATGATGCAATGTTTTTCCTGATGAAAAATAAAACGAAGCTGCCCGAAGCTGGGATGTTACCCAACATACCCAATAACATCTCAAGAAAGATAGCTGCTTTCTGAAAAAGAGTCCAAAAATGAAATAAGTGGGTTGAAATGAAGCCAGTTTTCTTTGAGGAGATTACGTTTTGCTTCTGTCGGTGGTTTGTGGTCATTTCCCAGTGACAGGCGGTTCATCCTCTGTGGTTGAATATGAAGTTTCTTGTGCAGTATTAATGCTGCGTTTGACTCAGACTCATAACGTGGAATTTCCATCCTTCGACTGGAACAAACTAGATAACGCCCCGTCAACTCTGTCGTCAACTCATACAAATGATCTACTGTTTCCATACAAACATGCTCGCACCATTTTCTCCTGACAATCACAACTCATTTATTTCTGGCTCAAAGTCACAAATATGGTGCATATCATCATATTTACTGGGTTGCTGTTTCATAAGGAAAAAATATAGAGGGTAAAAATAACAGATGAACCATCTCACAAGCCGAGCATGTGGTTAAATAATCATGCTCTTTCTTCGCTGATAGTTTTTTTTTTTCTTCTCACCTGTTCACTAATGTTCTGCTCTGTGAGAACCAAAGAACGAGGTTCAGCGAGGCCACCATTGCTCTGGCTCTGAGCCGTCCCTCGTTCTTCGTGGAAGTAGGCCGACGTTGGCAAACATCCAGGCATTCCATTAAAGGCTTCTATTAAAATTGATTAAGGGAAAGCCTATTCTTGAGTGCTGCTCCTTGCCCAGTGCTCCACAGGGGCTTCCTAAATTCCACACAGCACAATCAGGTCATATCTCATACAGCGTGCAGGCTGCCTTGCCTCACCACGACCTCTCTCAGGACTGGCTCGTTTTCACTGGCTCATCAGGTTTGTGTGCAGCAGACAGGCAGTTCCTCTCAGAGTCAATTTGTGATGCCGGACCTGAGGATGAAGCGGGATAATAAAAGTTTGGGTTGTTGAGTGGAGCCTCATGTCAGTGATGGACAATTCATGTTCTTTGAAATGTGAGAAAAGGCGCTGTTGAAACGAGCTTTATTCTTCTGTTTCATCATCTTCACAGTGTTGTTCTCCTTTTTCATCAACATCACTGCCATCATTGATGTCTTCACTGATGTCTGTCTTCTTCTTCTCTTTTGTCCTTGTCATCTCATTGTCCTCTTCCTCTTCTTCTCTGTCCTTCTTGTCATCTCATTTTCTTCTTCTTCTTCTATTATTATTATTATTATTATTATTATTATTATTATTATTATTAAGTTTCATCTTTTTCATTTTCACATCACTTTTTGTTATTTTCACTGCCACTGTGACCCAATTTCGGATAAGCAGAAGAAAATAGATGGATGGATGGATTATTACCGTCTTCTCCTTCATGTTTTCTTCCCAGTTTTCTTACGCTTCTTCATATTAATCATCTTCTTATTTTTCTTTTTAATGTCTTTTCTCATCTTCACTTCTTCTTGTCTTCTTTTTCTTCTTGTCTTATTCTTCTTCCTACTCTTCTTCTTCTTCTTCCCATTTCTCTTTTTGTTTTTCTTGTTTTCCTTCTTCTTCTTTTTCTTCTGGTCGTCTTCTTCTTCTCCTCATTTGTCCTCATTTTACTTGTTTTCCTTCTTCTTTTTTTCTTCTTCTCTGTCCTTCTTGTCATCTCATTCTTCTTCTTCTTCTTCTTCTTCTTCTTCTATTATTATTATTAAGTTTCATCTTTTTCATTTTCATGTCACTTTTTGTTATTTTCACTGCCACCGTGACCCAATTTCAGATAAGCAGAAAAAAGTAGATGGATGGATTATTACCGTCTTCTCCTTCATGTTTTCTTCCCAGTTTTCTTACGCTTCTTCATATTAATCGTCTTCTTATTTTTCTTTTTAATGTCTTTTCTCATCTTCAACATCTTTTTCTTCTTTTTTTGTTGTTCTCTCTTCTTCTTGTCTTCTTTTTCTTCTTGTCTTATTCTTCTTCCTACTCTTCTTCTTCTTCTTTCCATTTCTCCTCTTGTTTTTCTTGTTTTCCTTCTTTTTATTCTTCTTCTTCTCTGTCCTTCTTGTCATCTCATTCTTCTTCTTCTTCTTCTATTATTACTATTATAAAGTTTCATCTTTTTCATTTTCATGTCACTTGTTATTTTCACTGCCACTGTGACCCAACTTCGGATAAGCAGAAGAAAATAGATGGATGGATGGATGGATTATTACCGTCTTCTCCTTCATGTTTTCTTCCCAGTTTTTTACACTTCTTATTAATCGTCTTATTTTTCTTTTTAATGTCCTTTCTCATCTTCAACATCTTTTTCTTCTTCTTTTTGTTATTGTTATTATTATTTTCACTGTAGTTGTTATTTTTCTGTTGTGGTTATTTGTAATAATTACGATTACAATAGTCATTTACACAGAATTTTTATCTACTCACTTCTGATTCACGTCACCATTCTTTCATCATTCACTTCATCATTCTCTCTATTTATCTCTGTCTCTATCTTTCTCTCTCTCCCTCTCAAAAAAGACTACCTACATTTTTTTTGAAGAGATTGTGGGTGTGTGAAAATATCTGTGGATGTAAATAATCTGTGGGAAATTCCGAAATTTTCCCTATAGCTATTTTCACAGAGGCAACTGCTGTGCATGCGCGCGCACACACACACACACACACACAGGCAGCACAATCATTAGAAGTAAAAGTGTGCAGTCGTTGACCTGCAGTGTGGAGATGTGAGTCCCACTGGTGAACATGGAGCACAACATGTTACGATGGACAACCTGCTGAGGGACTCGCCATGTAAAACGTTTTAAACAATGGCATTTGAGTTGACTAACTGCACTACTACCTGTGTGAATACAGGGGATATGATGTGTTAAGTGTTCACATTTCAACGCAAGACTTTGGAACTGATCAGGAAAAGCAACCACACACTGCTGTCTTTTAGAATTTCACATGCATTAAACACTGCAACTCTTTTAAAAACAATCACTTGGGGACATGAAAGTTAATTTCCAGAAGAAAAAAAGAGAGGCTGGTCTAGGGATTGACAGTTTATAGCTGTCTCTCCTGTCTCCTGGACTTCCCGCAATGTTAAATGTAACTCTAAATGGATAAAAATTCCAACGTAGAATTGTAATTGTTGAGAAATTGCTATGGTATAAGATACAGTACTGTGCAAAAGTCTTAGGCACCCTATTTTTTCCTAGAAATTTTATTATAGATTTCTATTTTATGACTTTGTCGCAACAGAGGGAGAGTGGAACACAGAGACGGCAGGACGAACGGGGTTTCCCAAGACACTTTATGTTAACACTTTTCAGCGATATCCTCTTTCCTCTCCAACACACCCACACACGCAACAGCCGTCTCATCAGAAGACCGGGAGCGACCCCTCTGCTGCTCACTCTCTCCTTATCAAGGGCGCAGTCACTGGGGAAACACAAACACACGTTAACTCACATCAGGTGTAG
>JANZLB010000011.1:7216712-7227395 GCA_026167865.1 Notarius quadriscutis
GGCCCTCGCCGGCCACGGGGCTCGAACCCGGACCTTCTTGCTGTGAGGCGACGGCGCTAACCACTACACCACCGTGCTGCCCCGTGATTACAATATCGTGGGTTTTTTGTATCACGTTATTTCCGACAGTGATTTAAATTACAGTCGGAACCATCATCCGAGCTGCTGTTACAGAAAATTAATCAACGCCTTCTAACCAATCAGTTTTGAGAATTGGACAGCGCTGTGGTGTGATCGTTTTTATGTTGCAGAATAGATGATGACCTCTCGAAGGGGGAAATGAGCAAAATTCAGAACACGGACTGTTTGCTTTTCATGACGTATTCTGGTCTCCTCCATGCTGAGTTCTACTTTCTGCTCCACTTGGAAGGATGGATTTTTTTTCTCTCTGCTGAGAAACTTTTTTTAAACAGACTTTGCATAACGCTTCCCCAGACTTGTGCTGCGTGACCTTTTGCAAGTGATTTACCAGAATTTCTTAGTCATCGTGCGTTTGATCGTACAGCAAGCGGACTGGGAACGGCTCTGGCGGTTGTTGGTGTTATCCTGAGAAACTGATTGTGAAGGCTGCAAATCATGAGAGAAATGCTTATGAGAAATGAATAAGCGGAGCAGAATTACTCGTATAAATAAGCCGCCTGGGAGCGCTGCACTTAGACCCATTTGTTTAACTGCTCTGCAGATAAGCCATTAGTTAGAACAATGCGTGGAGACTTTTCCCAGTATTCCTGTTTGGCAATTGCCAGTCATCTCGCTTTTATGAGGAAGTGTTTTGGAAAAGTTCATCACCTGATGAGTGTGAGCGATCGTTCTGCCATGGCGTTAAGTGTGTGAACCTGCTCAGGATCAGACCACACTTGGACTGTTTATTCCAGGAAAAGTGGATTTTATGCCAAACCTTTCTCCAGAGTGAGGAAAGGTCAAAATATGTGCAATAACATCCCCAGTTCTCTCTCTCTCTCTCTCTCACCACAGTTATCAGGCCAGGAAATTGGTCTCTGTCTGTCTTTCTCTCTCTGTCTGTCTGTTTATCTGTGTCTTTCTCACTCTGTGCCTCTGTCTGTCTCGCTGTCTCTCTTTCTTGCTCTCTGTCTCTCACTGTATCTGTCTTTCTCTCTGTCTATCTGTATCTCTGTCTGACTCTGTTTCATTCTCTGTGCCTCTCTCTCTCTGTCTTTCTGTGTCTCTCTCACTCTTGTCTCACTATGTCTGTCTCTCTTTCTCTCTGTCTTTCTATTTCTTTCTCTGTCTGTCTCTCTGTCTGTTCTCATTCTGTCTCTCTCTGTCCTTTCTCTCTTAGTCTGTCTGTCTGTGTGTCTCTCTGTGTGTCTCTCTCACTCTGTGCCTCTGTCTGTCTGTTTCATTCTCTGCCTCTCTTTCTTGCGCTCTGTCTCTCACTCTGTCTGTCTGTCTATCTCTCTCTGTCTCGCTCTCTGTCTATCTATCTCTGTCTGTCTCTCTCTGTGCCTCTCTGTATGTCTGTCTGTCTCACTCTGTGCCTCTCTCTCTCTCTCTCTCTCTCTCTCTCTCTCTCTCTCTCTCTCTCTGTGCGTGCACACTGTGGCAAGTACTCAGTGTGAACTCAGTGGTGTGAGTTTATGGCTGTGTGACTGACCAGTGTGTGGTCACAGCAAACTGTGCAAGAGTGCCCTACAGTGGTGTGTGGGTGGGCACGAGTGTGTGTGTGTGTGTGTGTGTGTGTGTGTGTGTGTGATTATGATTTGTAAGAATGAGTGTTGGTTTATTTTTCTTTGTGCTTGAGTGTTTTGTGTGTGTGTGTGTGTGTGTGTGTGTGTGTGTGTGTGTGTGTGTGAGCTTCTCTGTTTTAATATGCTTGTTTCTACATTCTGTGTCTGTGTGCTAGTGTGTTGGTTTTGTTTTTATGTGTTGTGAATGTGTATTTGTGGGGTTTTGTGTGCGTGTGTTTGTCTGATTGTGTGTGTATGTCCTTGTACAGGTCTTCATGTGTTTGCTTGGTTTTGTCTCCGTATGTGAGTTGTGTGTTTGTGGCTACTGTGTGTGTGTGTGTGTGTGTGAGAGAGAGAGAGAGAGAGAGAGAGAGAGAGAGAGAGAGAGAGAGATGACTAAACTATAAATGTTGTAAAGTGTGTAATTCTGTGGCAGGTTTTTCAGGCTTCCTCACAGTCTCTGGTTGAGTTACACACTGACCTCACTCCATCTCCCCAACCAAAACCCAGTGATGAGGTTACTGGTGAAAAGTTCAGCATTGTTCTTCGTGCACTTTTGGTTGTGTCTGTGTTCACATTGGGTTTCTACCTCTAAAGTAAACAGGCACGATCTTACAGAATGTGTCATTTTGACTTTTCCCACATATTTTTATCGATAAAATGTCTGAGGAGGCGTTTTATCCAAAAAACTATGCATGACGTAACAGTCTTATGCTAAACCGTAATAAATAAATCATGATAAATTGCAATACTATATAGTGTTGAAATGATCCTGATCACCTTATTTATGTGCATTTTTTTTTCAGGGTGAGAGAATGCAATAAAAAAAATTCTTGTAATGATAACAGCAGGTTTAGTTTCATTGGATTACGAGCCAAGAGTGAAAAGAAATTAAGTATATTATGATGTACTCTGCCAAAGAGATTATGTTCTTGGAGCAGTTTGTTTGTCTGGATTGTGCAAAATTTACCAACCCGATTTCCGTGATGCTTGGTGGAAAGGTACAGTATGGGCCAAGGAACAATCCATTAAATTTTGGAGTGGATCTGAGCCACGGGGCGGTTCCATGAATTTTTCACTTTCGCTAATGTTGAGAGAGATGGTGTTTGCCAGTCATCTTACAATCCAGGAGATGACAGTCAAGTTCAGTAGTGACAAAACATAGCCAATGTAGAAAAACAATGACTCCATATCACTCCGCATGCTGACAGATTGGTGTCTGTCAGTGAGGAAATCCAGGATCCTCCCTCTGTTACTGGATCCTGGATGCTTGATTTCCTCACTGATGGGCCCCAATCTGCCAGCATAGGCAACAACACCTCCAGGGTCATCAGACTGAGGACAAGGTGCACCCCAGGGTTGTGTGCCCAGCCTACTTCTGTTCAGTCTGCTGACACATGACTGTGCTGCCAACCACAGCTCAAACCATATCAAGTTTGTAGATGACACAGCAGCGGTGGGACTCGTGAGTCTACACACAGGGAGCAGATCAGGCAGCCAGTGGATTAGTGTCGAGACAACAACCTGTTTCTGAATGTTAAAAAAGTGAAAAAGAGAATTGTTGACTTCAGGAAGAGCCCTGCCACTCCACCTGTGCTCCACTCCACATCAGTGGCTCTGCTGTCAAGACAGTCAGCAGTGTGACGTTCCTAGGGGTATACATGGCAGACAACCTCACATAGACACTCAACACCACTACCATCACCCAAAAAGCTCAGCAGCATCTCCACTTCCTGTGGAGGCTGAAAAAGGCCAGCCTCTCCCCTCCCATTCTTACCACTTTCAACCAGGGGACTATCAAGAGCAACCTCTGCACATGCACATTACTGTCAGCAACATCGCGGTTTGTGAGGACTGCTGAGAGGATCATCAGGGTCCTCATTCCATCACTTACAGTATTGTACAATAAACATGCTATCTGCCATGCGACGAGCATTGTGGCAGACCCCTCCCACCCCTCTGTCGTCCGGCAAAAGGTTTCAGAGTATCCAAACCACCACTGCCAGATACTACAGCTGCTTCCCCCAGGCAGTTGGGCTCCTCAACACTTCAGTGCTCCCTTCCAGCACCAAGAGCCTGAAAACCGACTGGCTCACTTCTGGACTGGTTAAATTACACTCTCAATTCTCATAAAATCATATTTCTCCTACTGTTGCATCACTTAAGTTGTTTTGTTTGTTTCTCAGTGATTGGTTTACATTGCACTGACGCTTTAAACTGGGGCAAAGTCACTTTACACTCTCCATCACAGAATGTACATTACTCATTGCTCATTTTGCACTACCTGTTTGACCTTTTGACTCGCACTGGTTTGTTTGTCCTTTGTCCTACCATGAGTCTGAAAGAAACATTATTTAAATCTTACTGTATACTTGTATATGGACTAGTAATACTTGTGTATGTACCAGGAATCCTCTGGTATACACATGTAGGTCCATAATTCTAATAGTTTTGGAAATATATCCAGACATGTAATGTGGTTGCGGTTGCAAATATCATAGAAAAGGCGACTTGGCCGAGGTTTGCGCACTCCAAGTGCTCTTCTAGCATTGGCTAATAGCATTGACTGAAATAATGTCTGCTCAAATAGTGCGGAGAAAATGAGGGAGTCACGGTTAACTATAAACCTCAAAAATCTCCAGTTTCTCTCATGATGAGCGTTTGTCCATCTCTGTCCAAATGTTCTACAAAGCCAGCACATTTTTTTCCAAATATTCATTCCAGCTTGTTGTTCATTAACGGTTCATGGCGAGTTAATGAACAAAATGTGCACCATTTAAATACTGAGTAAATGCCTATTAGGCTTAATGAAGAGTCATAATCTACAGTCACCTTGGACTGGACTAGTTGGATTGCTGATCTTAAAGTTAAGATGAGATTATATGTGAAGCATGACAAGCAAAATACTTTCAAAATGGAGATATTTTCAAAGTGGCTGTTAAACTGCCAAAGATATGGTCAGTTTTAGAGAACTTTTCAAGCCAGATACATGTCTGAATATGGCCTGTTTGGATTTCCATACCACGGCCCACCTTTTCATCATGCAGCTCAGCAGATAAATCACTCCTAATTGTCTGAGGTCACTGGTGGAACATGATGTGCTGACAGCAAGTCAATCCTCCATGTTGAGCTTTGGGGAAAATTCTCCTGATTGTCCCAGAGATCAAACCTCATCCTGCGTTGTTCCGATGTCAATACAAAGCACATGAGTTTATCATTGTTCTCCTAAGTCCTATTAGTCAGGGCTGTGCATGGTAACACAGCCACGGGTGCTGGGTGTGACGGATGAACACGTCCTCCTTTAATCCTCCTTCAGGGACAGGAGATCCTTCAAATCGTCTTGGTTCCCGATTCAAAACAGGCTTTGTGATTCATAGATGCGATTACCATGGAGCACACGACAACTCAATTGTGTAACTGGCAATTAATTTTCACTGGGGGGGTGCAGAAGTGTTTTCAGATGGCCTGCACCTGCAACGTCTGACACGTCCTCTCAGGCCAGGCCAGATATTTGTGTGAACGATGGCTCCAGAGAGAAGGGAGTGGAGCAGTGTGTGCGGGGTGGTCAGGAAACAAAAGCGTTCGGATTAATGGGTGCCGTGTGACCAGCGAACGTTGTACAGTTCTGTCTTTTCCTCATTACAAGCCAAAAGTCTGATCTCAGTTTCTCCTGACGCTGATGGGACTCTGGCTCTCTTCCCATTCTGAAACATGTTAGCTCCATTTCATGCTGATCTCTCACCCAATTTTAACAGATGAATCTTCAGAAATGATCTCATGAAGAATTTGGTTCTGTTCTATTTAAGATAGATGCTATTCTCTGAAGCTTGGAGCTTCAGTACTTGTGATGCATCTGTTACAAGTGGTCCCAAATGGATATCCTGAAGATCTGTCTTTCCCAAAAACCCAGTTTATGCCCAAGTCTCGCCCTTGGTGCAGTGGATAATCTCATCTGGATGCTGTTGTAGTCATAAAGACTATCTTGAGCTCATCCTACGAGTCCTATTCACAATACTGAACATCCTTTCAACACACTCACTTACTGTACTGTTTGACTCTACTCTTCCCCCGAATCCACACCGGATGCATTGCATAAGCATTGCTTCAAGACCGCAGACAATCCACCGTGGATGTATCTCAGCTGTGTTTCTGTACTTGCTACTGGCAGGAGAAAGCAACAGTTCACTTTTTAATCTGTTTTAACAACTCCAACATTTGATTATCTGTTATGAGGTAAGTGAATTTAAATGTCCAGTGATTTTTTTAACTGTTCATCATGGAATAATTAATGGAATAAGCTTAGTTAGCTTGTCATAGTCTCCAGAAACTTGAAGACAGCCCTTGCAGCAGAACCAAAAGTTCAAAGGGGGGGATCTGTACCTAATCCAACCTAACTCCTAACTCTGACCTGCAAGATGGTATACAACACAGGAGAAGCTGAATCCATAAATCCAATGTAGACTTTTGGTTCCGGATCAAGGGTTGCATGGGAATTTTTACCGACAGCCATACCCCTCTTAGCCACCAGTTCCTTATTGCCCCTCTAGCTTCCTGTATAAATGTCCTTTTGTTTGTAACTTGCATCGCAATACAGGATTATATTACAGGATCAGCATATGAAAACAAGATGAGGAGATCTGCTCTGTACTCCACCATAGTGGCTGCATAGCTATTTAAGCATTTTTGCAAAACTGTCATGAAGAGGATGCTAATACAACAGACTGGATATAAAGTGTGGACATGGCAGCATAACACACTCAATATCTGCCCTCTTCCACATACATATGGCTAACAGATGCCAACATTTGGCTCGTGTCACGGTCATGGACGGTTGAGAGAGTATGCCATCTCTCCCACACACACCCCTTTTCGACCAACAGGGAACAGGTTCTTGAACCGGTTCCATTCAGGATTTGTTGAACCTTGCCAGGTAGTGAACCAGCCCATGTTTTTACCAGTTTGGAGCAGAGCCATTGTAATCAATGATGAGTCATGACTGGAGGGTGTTGCACAATGCACGATAGGAGTAAACGGTACTAGCAAGATGGTGGTGTGAATTGATTACTTGTGAGCTTTTGTTCTGTTCCTGCAGGCGTATTTTAATTCCATCTCCATTGCTGCCAAACTGTGATCTCCAAACTGACACACCCACCGATGTCATGGTTCGCTCTGGAAAAACCAGCTATGTTTGGTTTTAGTTGGGAACCAATTTTCAGGTTCTGCACCAGTATATTTTTGGTTGAAATGCTCTAAATGGTTGCAAATTTGGTGCTCGAACCAGAACAGAACCTGCTCCCTGTTGGTCAAAAAGGGATATCGGACAGCACAGCCAGTTTTGCTCTCTTGACTCCCAACAATTGGATCATGACATCATTTGGTTTTATGACATCACTGAGTTTCTGTGGAGTTTATACTTCATTCACATGTCTGAGTGAAAAAAAAAAAAATAGACATGAAGTGTAAAGCAAGGGTAACATGGTGTGGATTTGTGTGTTTCACTAACACGCCTTGAGCCGATGTGCATCAGAACTCTTGGACTTGCAAATGGAAATAAATGAGGTCTTAACATGACACGTGATGTGATGTGACACCTGTATACTATAATGATTTATCATCTTACTCTCAGGCATCACTCAGAAAAATACAGGTTCCCCTTCGAGTCTGGTTCCTCTGATGATTTATTTATCATTTTGGAATTTTTCCTTGCCACAGTCACTTCCTGGCTTGTTCTTTAAGGATCTGCATCTACACGTGAATTTCTGTACAGCTGCTTTCTGACAGTCTATTGTTAAAAGTGCTATACAAATAAAATCGAAGTGAATTTCTTAATGATTGAAAAAATGAGTCATAAAAACTGCTTGGCTGCATGTTGGCTTTCCGGCCTTTTATTTCCTCACAAATGAGATGTCAAAAACAGCTGTCTGAAAGGACTCCTTTCTGTAGAGTCACCCAGATGAGTGTTTCATTCACCACTTTGATTTATTTGGATGTGCATTACCAGGAAGGCAATTGTTTATTCGGCGTTTGACCTCGTGAAACGCTTCAGCGAGTCATTTGAGCCTCGAAAAACCGTTCATGTCCAAACCAATTGGAGAAAGTTACCATGGGTCTGGTAGAAGTAAAGCAAGAAATGACTCAAGACGTGTAGCAGCAGTGAAAATATACATTGGTATAATGTTGCTTTCACAAGCTGGACTCGTCAAGGCTGAGCTCATAATTAATCTCGTGAAGGAGGTCAAGCAGAATTTTGGAGTTTTGAAGGGTGCAGGTGCAGTTTGTGGGGAGGATTTACAAGTGGAGAGACTGGTTCAGAAAGCTATCAGAGGTTTTAGGAGCTCTGGATGCGAAACAAATCTCGTATGATCTAATGTATGAGACAAGTGAGAACATGAAGGGAGAGTAATTTGTACATGTTTGGCAGTCGGACAATTTTGTTGCTGTTTTGAATGTGGGTGGAAGATGGATGTCTTATCAACATACTCTTCCCGAGATAAAGCATTCCCTCCTTGATTTCGTTAATCCACCCATTTGTTTTGTTGCTAAAGTGATCATAAACACTGCCGTTTTCCACTCCAGGTGTCACTAAACAACGTAGTATTAGCACAAATCGCTGATTTATTCTCTGCGAAGCCGTTCCATGGCAGATCTGAGCGCCAACGTTTTTTTTTTAACCATCCTATCACGATATGGAAATTATTCCACTTTGTGGTCAGATCCTTTTTGGATCTGAATATGCTTTGTCACTATCGCTTTCTGCTTCAGAGAGCCAGGCAAAATTTCTGTTCCAGAGGTTTTCAACGCAATATGTGAACAATAAAGAGTTCAGAAAGATTGAAGCTGATGACTTCTGTGCATTGGCACCAATCACAGAAGCGAATGGTTCTGCGTTCAGATTTCTTATGGTCACTCCAAACTCTTTCTCTTCCAGGATCAGTGGTGGTGAATATAAAGTTACCTTTTATTTCAAGTGGGTGGGGAAGTATTAAGTCTGTACCTGTTATTGTTCTAATGCCGGTTAATATCTGGCTCGCAGTCTGTAGCTCTGAAACAGTGTTGATTGTTGTGTTTGGCTGATCAGACTTTTTTCCCTTTGGTCCAGCTGTGTATCGTTGCATCATTTGCTCATTCACAAGAGAACTAACAAAAGCTCTGGACTCTGCACTCAAGGAGCGGTTCAGCCAAAGACTTGAGATTTGCACAATTTTCTCATTACCACAAATAAAATCACTCAGCCAAGACGTAGTGTCCGATGTAGGCTCATGTAGCTAACAAGTGAACAGACGCTTGGAAAACCAGTTCATTTATCAAACATTTTGTATCCTACCAGAGCTCCTGAGTCGGTCTACATAAGTAGGCTAACTAATGTGAACCTTCATTGATTGTTGATCGGCTTCCAATCAACGAATTGGCGATGATTGATTTTTTAATTTTTCTTTCACTTTTTTCAAAGCAGTTCTGCTGTCAAAATGGAATTGCTTATTTATTTCAATGAATTGAGTCAACGTTTTGTGAAACTCTACTGTTACGTGTTACTGACGTTAAAGAAAGCAATGAAAACATATCCATAAACTAAGACGAGAAACTTAGTGAAAGCCAATTTGATTAATTTTTATTGATGGCGTGCTTTTAACCGTCGACATCATCACAAAGCAGCTTTGCAAAAATCTGGATTTTGCATTTTTCATTGGTTGAACCATAGTTGTCTTTTTTTTTAAATACATATTCCACCCAGATTGTACATATTAGTCATTAGACTGTTGCATACAGTCAAGTGCAGAGACTAAACTGTTCATGTCTGATATTTATGGCCTGAAAGTAATAAAAGTAATTAAGTAATTTCCTTAAATTTTCTTTAATAGTTTGCAATGTTATGGTATGGAGTGGTGTTCCTCAGATGTCCCAGCCTTCCACAAGAGGGCACAGATGATATGACTTGCACCACATCCATACTCTCAGATTTCGTGCCTCCACTGATGACGTGTTGGTGGGAATTTTCCCACTTTTAGGAATGGCATGTCCAATAAGTCTTATGGGAAAAGGCATCAGTCCGTGTGCCGGTAATGACTCTGCATCCTCAAAAGCCGTTTATGACCACAGATCCTAACAATGAAAGCTGTGTGTGTGTCTCACACTGCGACAAACCGCAGAGTCGTCCGGTCATCACTGGCTATTGACATTTTCCTCTTACTGACACTGTTAGGATTTTACTGCTGCTTTTAACATGTCGCTTGTTATTTTGAAACTTAATGAGTAAACCGTTATACTTGGAAAGTTGAGTCGCTGAAGTTTTGAAGTTCACGAATTTCCGCTGGTTGTTTGACGCGGGAACACATCTGAGAGCTATTTCCTTTATGCAAAGGCTAAAAGTGTGTCTTTAATTCTCACATTTGGCATTAGAAAGCATTAATTTGAGCGGAGGCCGCCACTGATTGCGCACTCTCTGCTACCAAGCTAATTGATACTCAGGGCTAAAAGGAGGGCAAAGTAAACACAGGACAGCTGCATCTCTGCTTCAGCACGGACCAGGCTTCCCATAATGCCCTTCCTGTGAGGTCGGAGAATGGCCACACAAAAGCAATATTTGCCCAACCCATCCAAGCAGAGCTGCTCAATTGGGAAGTTGAACTTTCCCATCGCTTTGCTTTGCTGGTCCTCTCTGGGTTTTGTGTGTGTGTGTGTCTCTCTCTCTCTCTCTCTCTGTGTTGGGGATGAACGATGCTTTCAACTCAACTCATTGACCCAAAGTGTGTGAGAGAGCAGGTATTTACATCTTTGTTGGGACCTTGTGGGAACGTTCAACGGGTTTTTGATGCGTTGAAAAATTTTGGAGAGAAAACTATTGAAATGAAAAAGGTTGTCATCTCATCTCATCTCATCTCATCTCATCTCATCTCATCTCATCTCATTATCTCTAGCCACTTCATCCTGTTCTACAGGGTCGCAGGCAAGCTGGAGCCTATCCCAGCTGACTACGGGCGAAAGGCGGGGTACACCC
>JANZLB010000011.1:8096829-8108062 GCA_026167865.1 Notarius quadriscutis
ACTGTGGGGGAAACCGGAGCACCCGGAGGAAACCCACGCGGACATGGGGAGAACATGCAAACTCCGCACAGAAAGGCTCTCGCCGGCCACGGGGCTCGAACCTGGACCTTTTTGCTGTGAGGCAACAGCGCTAACCACTACACCACCCATATATATGTATGTATGTATGTATGTATGTGTGTGTGTGTGTGTTTTATTCCCATTTATGCAGCATACAAGAATCAAAGATGGAGATACTATCCACTCAGAAATGTATTTAAAAATAAAGGTTCTGCAAATCTCCTTTAAGCTCTTATGGTGAAAACCATAGTGTTCTCTCCTGAAACTGACCTTGTCTTGATTTCTTATACTACAAAAACCCAAACACTAGAAACTCTGAGGTCTTGATTTCTATATAAACCCATGAAAGTTGATTTACTCACTCACTCCATCAAACATTCCCATTCCTCATTACCCACCTCTCGTTTGCTGGGGTCCACTCCCTGAGGAAGCTCACTGGCACTCTTATTGATCAGCTGCTCACGACTCAAATTGACTGAGTTTTGAGCTTTAAAACGAGGCATATCGACACACGGGGCAGCGCTGCTCCTCAAGGGTTGAGGATTTGAGGATTTAGGGTTCTGAGAGAAGATTTCAGTGATGGGTCCACCAGGAGCGCTGTTGAGTACGTCTCCACCCATTGACTTCCTGTTCAAGACTGTGTTGTTCAGATTCTACAAGGAAATGTTGTTTAGGTTCATATGAAGCTGATTTAGAGAGAAGCTTACAGTTAGGCATTTAACCATTTGATATCAAATCAAATACAGACATCCACATTGGATACTGTTAAGGTTAAGGCCAAATGTTTACATACACCAAGTTGACGGTGTCTTTAAACAGTCCGGAAGATTCCAGAAATTGATGTAATGACATTTAGATGTTTCTGATTGGCTAGTTGCCATAATTAGGAGTTAATTGGGAGTGCATCTGAGGATTTATTGAAGGGCCAACCTTCAGACAGTGCCTTTTTGCCCTTCAGAAAACAATGGGATGCCAAGGGGAAATTCGCTCAACTCAGCCAAAACATTAAAAAAAAAAAATTGTGAACCTCCACAAGTCTAGTTTTTCCATTCACAATTTCCTTGCAGACTCTGCATCATTTAGGGTAGCAGCACAAATTAGCTTCCAGGAATGAACAAACTTTGATCTGAAAGATTCAAGTGAACCCCAAGACCACAATAAAGGAACTAGTGAAGGAGCTGAAAGCATCAAGTACCAAAAATGTACACCTACCATTAAGAGAGTCCATGGCCATGCTAGGAAGAAATCCCTATTCTAAGACCAGCATAAAAAAACCCATGAACAAATCCTTTCGGAGAACAAAAATTAAACTTTTCCATAATGATCAGGGTTATGTGTGGAGGAAATGGGGGTGGCTTTTAATCAGAATGGCACCATCCTAACTACGAAGCATGGTGGTGGCAGCATTATGTCAGGGGGCCTTTTGCTGGAAAAGGGACTGGTGCAGTTCACAAAATTGATGACGTCATGAGGAAGGAGGATTATTTCGAAATAATGAAGCAAAGCCTCAACAAATCAGTCACAAAGTTAAAACTTGGTTGCAAATGTGTCTTCCAGCAGAACAATGATCCTAAACATACTTCTAAAGTTGGAACAAAATGGCAACAAAGACAATAACAAAGTGAAAGTATTGGAGTGGCTGGCCATGACAAAACCCCTGACCTGAATCCCATAGAAAATTTGTGGACTGCGGTAAAATACAGAGTCTGAGAAAGGAGGATTACAAACCTGACTGAGTTACACCAGTTCTGTCAGGAGGAATAGGAGAAACTTCCATCAACATTTTGAGAAGTTTGTGGAAGGCGATCCCAAAAGTTCGATTCAAGTATTTCAAAGGCAAAATCTAACATGGTGTATGTAAAGTTTTGACTGAAAATATGATACAGTAGATAAAATCTGAAATACATTTGTATATCTGTACAGGAAATGTAATATTTTAGTGTGTATAAAAACCAAGTAAAAGTACAATAGTTAAAATGAATGTAAAGATAAGTAATAAAAGCCATCTCGTTTTGCAATTCATTGATCGATGATGTCTGACAGCTGTAAAGTGTTCGATTTCTGTTGCACAAAAACAAAAGGCTGCTTCACTACTCTTAGTTTTAATTAATAATAATTAATAATGAACTTGACATTGTTACAAAAGGTACAAAACTGTACCCTTTAGGGTTCTTCCCCAGTGATGAGCAGTAGTACTGTTTATCACTTTTAGATTTGAGAGTTTTGATTCCTCAAAGCAGTTCTGTTACCCAGAACACATAGAAAACATACCACAGTGATCTGTGTAACCGATCCCGAGGCAGACAGTTTACTCTTCATCTCTTCATATGACAATCCTCCCTGAAAAATATAAATTCAGTTACTCTCTCAGGAAACTTACCTGGAAAGTAACACACAGCAATCACAATCACTGAGGTCAACACAACAAGTCAAAGCCAGCACCCGCTACTGACTGGTTCCAGTCCCCCCCCAACTCACACTCCACTTGTGAGTGTCCCAAGCATTGAACCATCCTGTGAAAGTAGGTGGCTCGTAGCCCTGTTTCACTGAGATGATGGGGGTTTCAGGGTCGCGACCTGCTGGATGGGTCTTCAGATAGTCTATTGTACTGTTGTGAGACTCCTGGATCTCATATTGGTTAGCAGAATTACCAATCCACAGGAAAATCTGTGGAGAATACGATAAGCATGTTAACAATAGTCTCTTGACTGGTTAAATTATTATGTCTGTATTATCTGTAGTTTTTGAAATGCATAAAAGAGCTTACAGAAATATCAGTGTGATCATTTCAAATCCGTCTTATCTTAATATGGGGTGCGTTTGAAACAGGGAAAATGCTGCCTCAGGAGGATGTCTAACAAGGCATCAAGGACCCTTTCAAAACTTTTCAAACTCTCATTTCCTGTCTACTAAGATGCCATTAAACTGCCCCCAGGTAAAAGTACCATCAATATATCCTCAAAGCTACCCATTACTCAAATGTGTGTGGCAGCTCCATAAAGCAACGGAATGAAAAAGGCAGAAGAATCTTCACAGAAAATTTAATTCATATACGAATGTAATTTTTGGGCGCTTTTTTTTGCCTAGATTTTTGAAAAGTTACAGCAAAATAAACATTGTACCATCATATAACCCCATTACTGTAACCAAATACATTTGTTTGATATGATTTGTGAGGAATTTGTTAGTCCACTAACTAACAGTTGCGAGCTTGCTCAAAATGAAAAAAAAAATTAGTTCCAGCGTGTTGATGTCATGACGGGCTGACCTCGCATGTTACTGTAAATGTTATGCTAAGAGATAGTTTGAAATAAATGTTCTTAGAAGATGCCTTCAGTTCAAAGTCCTGCCTTATGAGACACCTGTCTATTATGGCAGCATGAGAACAAGATAGCAACCTTTCGTTTCGAACGCAGCCATGATGTACCATCTAGCTGTTTTAGCTTTGCGGTGAAAATGCTGCATGAGCCATGCTGTGTTAGTTAGCTGCCAACAAAACAAAAAATCCACAAGAAAATCAGGCACAAAATGTGGCTTTGCACAAACCAACCTCATCCCAAGTGTCCAGCAGCATGACATCATCTTCGTCCAAGTCATCCTGGGTGAAATGAGCCACCTCGTTCATACGGAATTGCCCACTCTGGTTAGAACACTCAAAAAGGCGGGGATTGTGCAATGTCGTTGCCTTCTCAAACCTGGTGGATGTCAATGGTATAGAAATGTATTGATTAAGCACCTTTAGTTTTACATATAGAGGTTAAAAGATGCTGATGATTTGTTAACGGACATCACGAGATACCTCTTGTCACTGGCGTATGGCGCTTTTCCACCCAGTGCCACCCAGAACTGTGCCGGCTCTTGGCCTTCCATCACAATCTGCTTTTCCTCCCTTGAAAGTACATCAGCCACTGACTTCCCCATCTCACGCTCATCACCACTGCAGCCCTATTGATACACACAAAGACAGACATGGCTGAAAAACACCTTACAAAACTTGGCTTCACATTGGGCTGCATTACACCACCCCGTCATTGATCATTTTCCTGTACCGACACACACAGTCATGTTTTATTCCTTACTGAAACAATGAGAACTAAATAAAGATTGAATACTTGCCTTTCCATACCACATGTACGTCACGTCTTTCGTTTGTAGAAGAAATATATCATTGCTGTTGAGAGAAGAGGCTCTGGCTGGCACCTCTGTAGCCTTGGTATTCATTTCATTCGTTCCTCTGACCTGGAAAAGCCTGGCACCAGAATCAGGGTTTACCACACCCGGTTTTCCCGTCCCACCCTTGGAACAAGTCAACATGCCATTAGAACATCTAAGGAAAAGTATCTCATTTCAGTGTCTTTATAAGACAGAAACCAATTTTATAGGACAGATACCATAGTCTGTATTTTGGCGAGTTCTTTAATCGGCACTGTACCATTTTTGAGAACTAAATATCGTTTGGGTATACAGTGTATACACGCACGCATGCACACACACACACAAAGGTGTACTAACAACTAAGAATTAAAGGTCCAGAATGTACAAGTCTCTTTGATCCCTCTATTGTAATATGGCTTGGCGGAAAAACACGTCATGATTCTTGCACAATTTATACAATTTTCATAAAAATGTATGTAATTCAATGACGAGCAAAGTAGGTTATTTTAAGGTACTTTTTCAACTCCAGTATATTGTTCAATGGTAAGGCTAACACTTGCATGGAAATTGTAAATAAGGCAAATATTGAAAAACAGCACATATACTGTGCATCTATATTCATTACTATTGTGTATATAACCATATATGTATACTTTACCTCATAGATGATGAGTTTCCCCTTAAACATGGCCAGAAAATGGCGTGGTTCTTTGCCCATGGTCACCCTGACCTGAACAGGAGCTCCATTATATTTGTTATCTACATTCACTGCTTGGTAAGCACATGCAGTTATCTCGTCCTGTGTGGCATGGCGACCCTGGACAATATATGAGCACATTTTGAGAATCATACATTTCATATTAGCTTTATAGAAAGTGATAGATTTTCCCACAATTCTCTATGATAAGCATTTTAGAATCATAGGATGTTTAAATACAAAATCTGACAAGTACATCTGCCCAAGGATGATCCTGCATACAAGTGAATGTATGCATATAAGAGTTCAAGTTTATATTTGTCCATTTGACCAAAATGTTCACTATATCTCGGTATATTTTTATTTTAGGGCCAGTTTCCATTTGCTTACCAGCCACATGTAGAGAATGTACTGCAGTTTGTTGGCTCTGTTGTAGGTATAGAGCACTAGATAACAATCTCCTCCATAAAACTGCCCATAAGTACTGGGTGGTACCTCCTGAAGCTCCAGGTGCTCTATACGCCAAATCTGATTAAATGTTAAATAGTACAACTATTGTTTAATGTTAAACAGTACAAATAGTAAACACATACAAATGAATCTTTTTAGCATTGTTGTGGTGGGTATGTGTTTATAGTCCTCTGCACCTGTAGGTCTCCAGAACCATCGTCCACCATCCGCTCCTGTGCAGCCAGTTTAGGCTCAGCATGAAGTTCCATGACGTCAAACTTCACCTGGTCTACTCTGGCTATAAGACATTAAATCAATACACAGCCACACTAAGTTTGTCACAGGCACTTGATAATAGAGTAGATACCTATCTTGCCCCTGGAGTAGGTTTTTCCCAGGCCCTGGGTTTGGCCTGCCTCTTTCCAGGACTTGAAAAGTTGTTTAAACATGACAGATTCTGCACCTTCACTGATCACTTCCACATTAGTGGTGGGTAGATAGTTTTTGGCTTTTATAAATCCCTGAAAAGGAACATTTTGATGAGGTGATAGTGATTCTCATAGGACAAATCATACATGATATTATGATGCAAAATTGTAGGATTTAGTTTACCACTGCTTGTTGAAGGGCTGAACGCCTCTCCTGTACATTAGCCTTCTTTCCTTTCCAAACGATCAAAGAAACACCTCTTACATCTACAATGTAGCAGTCCTAAAAGAGGGATAAGGACTTAGTGTCCATGGCACACAGAACAGAGGCAAAGTGACTACAAGAAAGAGATAGATTTGCTCACATCAGAATGCAGAAGGTTTTGGGTCAGTGGACTTGAGGCCACCTCCTGTACTACCAGCTTATCATTGACATCTGATACCCTGTGAACATTACAAGTAATTAGGCGATAACATCATTAATACTGCAATGACGGACCATGAACAAGAGCAAGACACAACCTCAGCAGAAGGGCAAAGGTGTATTCAAGGTACTCTAGCTAAAGAACTGGGATATCCTCCTGAGAACCAACCCATAGACTTGTGTCCTCTGTAGTTGACATTTGTTTTACGTGCACACCCTCTTATTCTTTCAAGCTATTCACTTGAATCCTGGTGTCTTGTAAAGAGCACATCCTGGGCTTTCCAATGATATATCATGGGACTAGGAGGGTTGCTGGGAAATTCCTAGTAAGGAAATCACAACAAAAGAGAAACTGAGAGACACGCTTTTTTTCTTGGTTCCCAGGAGGTTACAAATATTTTGCACAGGACTGTGTTCCTCTGATAACAGAAACAAAGCTCCAGCTCTCTCTGCTCTTAATCTGTTCTGTTCTTTCAGGATTTATCGCGCATGTCGCTCCTTGTTGAGTTTTTTATGCCCGAGTTGTTTGAAACCAATCTGGGTTTTCTGTGTCGAATAAGGAAGCGGCTTCACCTGTAAGAAAATCAAACACGTTCATGAAGGAGCTGACTCGAATACGAGCAGGAAAAAAAAAAACGAGATTCTTAAGCAAACTCTTCCATCCTCACTTCCGACGTTCTGTTTTTGGAAAATATATTTTAAATACAATCGTGAATTTCTCTGGAGTTTTCAGGCTGAGCTCCTCTCTTCGTATTCTTTAATCACTCATTTCCTCGTTGTTCTTGAAGCATTTGCTTCCATTTGTTAACATTTTTCTTGATAGCGGGCAGACGGTAACGCCTTTTATCTATTTCTCTGTTTGAACAAGCAAAAACAGTGTAAAAATTAACCATACTGAAGACAGATGAAG
The DNA here is from genome assembly GCA_026167865.1 of Notarius quadriscutis. Classification (NCBI taxonomy): domain Eukaryota; kingdom Metazoa; phylum Chordata; class Actinopteri; order Siluriformes; family Ariidae; genus Notarius; species Notarius quadriscutis. The sequence goes on from JANZLB010000011.1 coordinate 8,103,954, forward strand.
CCTTGCTTGCATGAAAGACGGTGTCTGTCTGACCCCAGCTGTAATTATTATGTGATGTGTGACGTCATGCACAAGGGGTCTATAAACAGTACACGTACCATACTACAACACCAGGGGTATATGAAATAACTTGCAAAGCAGTAAATGAAACCGAGACGAAGAAAACAGCCAAGACATAATGGCGGATACGTAGTGAGGGACGCTTTTAGGAAGTGAAATATATGCTCATTCCAACTTCTCCGGTCGGGCATGTCAGGGACATGTCACACTTGCCCGAATGCATGTTTCACTTGCCCCGGGCAATCGGGCAGTCCTTAATGTCAAGCCCTGCTGTAACAATTTTGTGCTGGAAAAAAACGAACGTTTGGAACTCAATGTTTTTGTCATGCTGTGACTTGATAATGAATGAATGTAGAAGTTATAAAATGGAAATCTATAACAAAGTTTGTATGGAAAAAAAAAAATAGGGGGCTGAAGACTTTTACACAGTACTGTGTGTTATATCAGTTTATCAAGGATAAATCAGCATTCTCATCTGCATCTCTCTCTCTCTCTCTCTCTCTCTCTCTCTCTCTCTCCAAAAAAAAGCAGTTTGTCATTTTATTTCGAACCCGGAAAGCATAAACTCCTCGATTCTAAAACCTTTCCCTTTATAAAGCACCACAACTGTTAGAAAGTGCCGACACCCGAGACTCCTTCCTTAAATGTTAAATTAACATCTCACAAAAACTTCACCACGCGAACGGTTAAACGTCAACATGTTTGTTGTAAATCTGCTTGTCTTGTGTAGTTGTTGTTGCGATAGAAATGGTAACATGATAGAACGACCACGTTAATATAAACATTTCCATCACGGTCCAGCCGGATCCGTGAAGGCAGTCGCAGCAGCTTTGAGCTCGACGATACGCCGGCCAGAGTAGATAAAAGATTTGCTGATGTCCTGCTGGGTCTGAAACGTCATTCCGATCAGCTGCGGTTAGCACGCGCCTCGCACCATCAGCTCTACACTGTAGATGTGCGTCGTGTGATGTGATGGGGTTCGACGTGTGTTTGCTTTGCCCTTTCTCCTACCCACGCGTATCCACCCTGTGTGTTAGTTCAGCTTGGCTTTCGCGCCACCGCTGACGGGCAAATCCACTCGCCATTGTGTTTGAGGACACACAGGCACCTGCTGACACACACAGCCGCTGTAAACCGTAACGCATGAAAGCTTAATAAAGAGCAGCCCTGTCACGTTGGCCGGAAACCTCTCGTGGTGGAACGTCCACGTCTTTTAATAATTGATGATGTGTGGATTGTAATTATACAGTACAGCAGCTTGTCTGTTTACTAACAAAAGTCCATGGTTTAAACTCTTCAACCTTATTTGGAAGCAGAAAGCATTTCCTGAGCCTCCCTTTCTCATTCTGACCGCTATTATAGCGAGTTTCAGCCTCTCCTTGTTCACAACGGAAGCTTTTCCCATCCGTCTTAATCGTGTCCCAGCGTGGCCGGCTGGAGCGTGTTTGGATTAGGAGCTAAAACAGCCTCCTTTGACGCTGAGGTCAGAGGTGGAGAGGGAGCCGTCTCGAGAGCGATCATGAGGACTTTATGAGCGTGCTGAAGGCGGGGTGTTCTCATCCGCTCTTCTCCTTATTCACGATGGAGTAATATACTCAATCGTATAACGGGCGGTCGTTTTAGCAAATATCCAAATGACTGCGTCTGCGTTCTGGCGATTATTAATGAGTAAAGAGCTTGATGGTCTGAACTGTTGTTTTTATTGGTTGTTTTGGACGGTTTTTAACACGTTTAATTGACTGAAATGTTAAAACGCTCTTAAATTGTTGACTGGCTGTATAACAGATATGTAACAGAAAATGAGCTGTTAGTTGTTTGCTAGATAATAGGCATGCAATAATATATTGTGTGATGATTTATGAATCACAATACAAATTTATGATGATTTGAATCAGTGAAATAATAATCAAATAATTATTATTATTATCAGGGTGCAATAACATAAATTAATATAAATACAGAGGTGATTATTGAAAATCGCGCGCACTGATTGGTCGAGAGATTCGGACTATTTCTCAATAATCACATTGAGCTGGCGTAGCAGTAGCATTAGCAAAGGCCAACGCGAGCTTACCCGTGACTCGGTGCTGTTAGCGTGGCCGTCAGTTAGCGTCCAGCTGACACAAGTGTAGTGTTAGCAAAGGCTGATGCTAGCTTACCTGCAACTCGGTGCTGTTAGCGTGGCAGTCCAGTTACCTTCCAGCCGGTGTAGTGTTAGCAAAGGCCAACGCTAGCGTGGTTAAGCCAAATAATATTATTATTATTATTATTATTATTTTCTCGTTACTTTTAACATCGACAGCTCCACACAACGGAGCGACCTGGCAGCCAAAATTCTCTCTAAATCTTCCGCTTTTAACAAAGCAAACCTGGCGGCCATGTTTGTTTACAAATTCAGTCACTCGCTAGCGTGGAAGTTTTACATCTCCGACGTGTGACAACCATGCAATATCGTAAACCATATTCAACACTCATTCTCCACTGGGTAGCGTGACATAATACACGTAGGATAAGCGATATGCTAACAATATTGCATGCTATCGAACCAAACAAATGCAACCCAATTGAAGGGAATAGAACACATGATTTTTTTTTTTTTTTCCCATCGAAAAAGTGTGCTGTATGTATAATAATTCCTGATGTTTCACTTTGCTTTTGTTAAATAGTGGGAATATGTGTGACTTCACTTTAGGTGGAAGTAACACAACTCCAGTGCCGCAAAAAAAACACAAAACTGAAATGAAAGCGAGCGATTGTGCGATTGATTTGTACAAATAGATTTTAACAAGAAGTGAGCGCTCTCTTTTTACAGACTGCTGAAAGATGAAAAAAGAGGGAGAGAAGCAAATGCAGGGAGTACAAATCTTCATAAAAGTTTATTAAGAAAAGGCCTATTTGTTGTTAATATATTAATTAAATAATGTGAGTTAATCGCCTGTTATAACCTTTACAAATGTGGGTAAATAATTGTTTGTTATTGAGAAAATAAAAAAAAAATAACACGAGGAATACTTAAGTGAATCGAATAGTGAAATGGGTGAATCGTTACGTGCCTACAAGTTATTTTTCATCCTGATTGCACTGGGCTCGAGCTCTCTATCTGTAATGTGTATACTGGTGCAGTGTGTATACTGGTGCAGTGTATGGTTTACAAGTGAGATTTTTCAGCGTAGATGTTCATGTTTTTAGAATATGAACAATGAGGACGGTTTTTGAAATCGTAGGTCCTGACCTGATCAGTGAAGCACAGAGAGTGAAATTAGAGTGAATAAGTGTGTTAAGAAGAGGTTTGCCTGTTTTTGTTCCTACCCATGGTTCGTTAGTCACTGGGCCTCGTGACCTGGACCAGCCGGTATTAGACACAAGCACGTATCACACCAGCGCGCTCTCTAAAACAAACACGCGCTACACACCTCCAAAGTAATAATCTCTCCCTCTGTGACCACGCCGAGGGTGTGTGATGCCCTCGAGCAGGTGACGCCGGCTCCTCTGACAGGAGCACCGAGCCCACTGGCTGCGTTTAACTGCTCTGCTGCTGCCGTTAAAATAAACCTGGCTTTTCCAGCACATCTCTCACTCGGAGACTCTCTTATTGTTTCTCTTCATCCCTTCGCCTCCCACAGTCAGACCCTCTTCCACTTCCTTTTTCCTCTCTTCAAACCTCAGTGATTTAGTGTGGACCAGATATGGAGATTTCCGTTCATCGCTCAGTGAGGAGGAGGAGGCGGCGTGGCTGCTTTTTATTTTCATACCAACTCTAAACGTATGTTATACCTGGCCTTTTCTTTAAGATCAGTCCTTATAAGCATACAAGTCAGGTAGGTCACTTAAAAAAAAAAAAAAGTGTGTGTGGTCTTTCCCACCCAAAACGTCAGAAAAATGAAGAAACCCTTGCAGAGTTCCATAGTTTGGGTCTGCATACAGGCTTTTTGTGGGTAGAAGCAAACCTCAGATTGGGGGGGGGGGGATAATAACGAGACCGTCGATGACGGCGTAGCTCACTCCGGCCCCGTCTAGTCCAGAAGGAACGATCTAAAGTGGGCCACCTT
>JANZLB010000011.1:8189432-8200799 GCA_026167865.1 Notarius quadriscutis
CAGCTGGGATAGGCTCCAGCTTGCCTGCGACCCTGTAGAACAGGATAAAGCGGCTAGAGATAATGAGATGAGATAATGAGATGAGATGAGATAACTCATTATAATTAAATTATTATTATTATCAACTTCATCTTGGTTATTGTTCACTGATATTCACCTCGCCTTCAGCGAATAATTGTTAAATAATCTCTTATGTGTAATCTTGTGTAATATGTAATGTTATAGCTCAAAATTTGAGTCAAATTCCTTGTATGCCCTGGTTTACATTGCTGATAAAGCTCAATTCTGATTTGTTCTGATTCTGATATGACACATTTTCAAATTTTCCATTTAAAAAATTGTTTTATTCATTAGAACAGTTGTGTTGTGAAAACATCGTTGGCATTGCTGACTGGACAGTTTTATTTTTCTTACATGCAGTATATTCTCTCTCTCTCTCGTTTCAGGTGTGATATCCCTCCTGAGGCCTCTCCTCATGGATGCAGTCCCGACTATCCAACATTCGGCCGCTCTGGCTCTTGGAAGACTCGCCGGCGAAAATTATGAGCTTGCAGAGGCTGTGGTGAAAGGAGATATTCTGCCTCCGCTCGTCTACTCACTGGCCAAACAGAACGTAAGACTTCAGGCCAGCATTATAGCTCATATTTTAAAACAATAGTTACACTGGTCCCCACCAGCTGGGACTGTACCTGTTATTGCTGTAGACCTCAAAGTTGCCTTGGTACAGTTGTACAGATCATCATATCAGATCAGGCATGATGAAATAGCCCAATAGATAGGGTCCTATGAAACCTCCTCCATTTCACATGGCAGAAAAAATGGCTGAGACATAAAATACAAACTTTATGATAAAGGTAAAGAGAGTTCGACTTTGTTCTACTCCTCAGGGAAATTTTCTTAGTACCAAGATATGCACTCCCATGTTTGCTGATACTCTCAGCACAAGGGGTTTTCGGTTTGTCCCTTTGAAGGAGTCTTTAAAAGATTTCTGCAGGATCCTACATCCCTATTTTATAAAAGAGTATAACTTTTAGAAAGCTAGGACTCTTATCTGCATGTATCATATACATTTATTTTCCTTTTTTTAAACTGAATGAAAAATTACCCTTTTTTTTTTTTTTTTTTTACAATATTCAGTTTACCTTTAAAGCTGCAGTTTGTAATATTTAAAAGTGATGTTGGGTCTACAACAGAAAAGAAAAACAGTTCATTAAGGGTTCTTTGGGTGGGTAAGGGTTCTAGCTCTCTAAAAGGTCCTACTGGGAAACCCCTGTATTAACAGTTTCCCCTGATAGACAAACTAAAGAACCCCTTGGTGATGCTAGACTGAACATTTGTTAAGAGTATTTCTACAACAGTTCGTTCCGGTCCACTACTTTATTTGGTTCTGTGGCATTCCAAGAGTGCATAACACATAACGGCTTCACTGTATGTATCTCTCTGCTTGTCTGTGTCGTGCATGTAAAATTCCACTTCCTAGTTCAAAAAAGTTTCTACAGTAGTGTTAGCGACATCATCAGTGGACATAACTTTTGACTTAAAATATGAAAGCTTGTCAGATGAAGATGAAAATGAAGAAGGGATGCTAATTTTACTAGAAGCACCTTTAACGCGAATGTACAAATCAGTGTGAGCTCGCTAGCCAACTGGCTATAAGTGAGTGTGGGTTCTTCAGGATCTATTTCAATTAGCAGAGCAAAAATAAACAGAACATTTGGCCATGTTGTGTCCAAAATATCACTTAATTTCTCATTTATAGAACTGTTGTATAAAACTGATATCACTTTTGCAGTCGTGCTATTGTACTGAATATCAGCACAGCTGCGATCAGCTACATGCTATGTGCTGATATTCAGTACAACGGCACTCCCTCTCATGTAATATTGTGTAAATAATAATGATCATATAACTAGATCCAACTATTGTTTATATATTTTTTTCTGGCTCAGAAATTAGCCCTGCTCAGAACTGGAACTAATTACCTTTTTTCCTTAAAAGGGGACTCATTATTCATTGGTAAAATGTTTAAAGGGCAGAGGAAGGCTCATCACAGTTTTACTTGTAGTTTAAATTTACCTTATGGATGGAAGAGGTCACTGAAATTACAAACTGCTTCTTTAATTTTCCTAACATCATATCAGAGCAACCAAACTGGAAAATCCATCAGTTTCAGAGAAGTGGCATTTTAAAAGGGCTTTAAGCAAATGATATTTGCTTGAATTTTCAACACAATTAATACTTTAATTCATTGGTAGCTGTTATTTGTATATGTGCTCTTATATTGCACTGTAACTGTAAATGTGTTTCACAGCGCTTCTATAAGAAGGCAGTCGCATTCGTTCTCCGTGCCGTGGCAAAGCACTCACCCGAGTTGGCACAAGCCGTGGTAGACTGTGGTGCCCTCGACGCTCTCGTTAGCTGCCTGGAGGAGTTCGATCCTGGAGTGAAAGAGGCGGCTGCATGGGCACTGGGTTACATCGCTCGCCACAATGGCTGTAAGTCTGGAGATTTTAAAGCAACACCTCCTACTTCATAGCGTAACTAGTTTTGAAGACATCAAGGTCTGTACTTTAGTACTTTCAGAAGGTTTTGTAGGTTTTTTTTTTTGCACATATACAGTATATGGGCTTTTATGCAAAGCAAGAGACCCTTGGGGGTAAAAGCTGCTGCTCATCTGTTTTAGTTAAGAAGCAAACACTCAGTTTATATGCACAATTCATTAATAATTACTGTACTTACTTAATAATTACTGCAATTAACTAATTAATGAAAGAATAAAATCTGTAATGATATTTGCACTAATCTTGAATCCTAAATAACAGAAGAATGCACTTTTTCTGATGTTTTCTATAATGCAGCATTGGCTCAGGCGGTGGTGGACGCAGGCGCTGTTCCTCTGCTTGTTATCTGCCTCCAGGAGCCCAAGATTGCTGTGAAAAGGATCTCCGCTTCGACGCTAAGCGACATCTCCAAACACTCGCCAGAGCTTGCACAAACTGTAGTGGACACTGGAGCCATTGCACACCTGGCGCAGATGATCTTGTACCCAGACACCAAACTGAAGGTCAGAGTAACAGCCTAATCTGTCATGCTTTGACCAGATTTTTCAACATGGCACAATTTCACTAAGTAACATCTTTAAAATGATATTTACATTAGAGAGACTGTATTTTGACATCCACCTGTCCACACATACCAGGGAGACATTATATAGCTCATAGGTTCAGTGAATATAAGATGTATTCTCTGTAATAAATTATATCACAGCACTGTTGAATTCTCAGTTCTGATTATTATTTTTTTTTTTTGTAACGTGCTTGTTTTGATATGTTTTTGTTTCCATGGTAACAACTCATTTACAGGAACTTGGATGGCAGATGCTCCAAATCCTTAAGCTTAAGAAATGGATAAACTTATTTTTAAGAATGTGTCGTTATTTCGTAAAGAAAATACTTAATAATTTAATATTTGATATGGTGAAACTTTCTGTAAGGAGACATTTCTTTGATGATTATAGAAGGAGTTTCCAATCTCACTGATGGTCAGCAAGTTTTTCACCATGGATAATTATCATCCTATCATCAAATATCCCAACGTGTTTTTTTTTTTTTTTCTGACATAACTATTTCAGTTCTATTGCTAATGATTGATTTTTTTTAAATATTTTATTTTTCTATGTAGAAGCATGTGCTCTCAGCTCTAGGCCAAATATCCAAACACTCTGTGGATCTGGCAGAGATGGTGGTGGAGGCTGAGATCTTCCCTGCTGTACTGACCTGCCTTAAAGACCCAGAGGAGGATGTGAGGAAGAACGTCAGCACCTTGATGCGAGAGATCACAAAACACACCCCTGAGGTACCTAACATGCTCTTTAAAGCATTTTCTAGTAGACTACATTAAGAGTGAGCAACCGGAGAGCACATGGCAATTAACATATCCATTGTATTATCCAGTTTCTTTCAACAGGATTCCTGCATTTGTCTTTGATATTTGAGATGTTTCTTCGCTAAAGGCCGTGTGTGTGTGTATTTGTTTTTCCCTCCAGTTATCCCAGATTATTGTGAATGCCGGAGGTGTTCCAGCTGTGATTGAGTGTTTAAGGAACTCCAGAGGGCACGTGCGATTACCTGGTATCATGATGCTCGGCTATGTGGCTGCACACACAGAGAACCTCGCCATGGTTGTTATTGTATCTAAGGTTTGCCACTATAAGATTCAGATACTTACACTGACTCGTGAGTACAGTAGGTACAGGGCACTTTGCTCTATTAGGTATGGAGAAATGTGCATGAACTGGAGCAATCTGATGAATTATGGGTTGAATTTAAATGTTATTTGAACCACATACCTCTTATTATTGCTGGTATATGGGTCTCTTGCTATTCATGGAGATATGAGCCTGGTCTTGTATTACTGAAAATCATTGCCCAAGACTGTTACCAAGATGGCCACTGATTACACTTTACTTGGAGTACTTTACCTTTCTTTCTTTGTATTTACAAGTATGGCAGCATCCAGTCCTGCCACAGATCTAAGCAGTTAAAGTTTAAAGGTGTGGTTTAAATTTCAGCAATGGGATGTGAACTTGCAGCCTTATGATCACTAGTACAGAATCTTAACCAATGAGTCACCACTGATTACCAGTATTTACTAGATATTAGTATCCGTACTGAGTCATCAGACAAACCATTCACTTAATCTATACGAGTATCACTTATATTCAATTTGCTATTATAATTTGTCGTAATTTATCATTGATGGCACTCAGGTTCCTCCTTTCTGCTCTTTCCACTGTTCCCCTGAACTCTCCACTAGGGTGTACCACAGCTGGCTATCTGTCTGGCAGAGGAGACGGAGGATCATGTAAAGACTGCAATTGCCTGGGCACTGGGGCAGATCGGCCATCACACACCTGAGCATGCAAAAGCCGTGGCCATGTCCAATGTGCTCCCCAAACTGCTGACTCTCTACCTGGACACCCAGAGCTCTGAGCACCTGCAAATCAAGGTACAGAGATTCACCAAAAATAGCAAAGTAACTCATAGAATGGACTGTGATCTGATCCTGATTTAAATAAACTCTTGTTGACTTAGGTCTGAAGGAAATATAGGGCCCTGGGAACATATAGCAACTTAGGATCCTATGAATTTAGGGCCCATGGAATATAAAACCTTCAGAATATATAGTAAGTTCAATGGAACACAAGACTGATTACACGGGGCCCATGGAATATAGTCCCTAGTTATATAGAGCCCAGGGAGCATATCTACCTCTAAAAGTAGGGTTGTGGGAACAAACAGCATTAGGTATGTAGTCCTGAAGAATGTAGGGTCCTGTGTATATAATGCCGAGGAATATAATGCCTTGGGGATTCCCCAAACCAAAGACAACCAAAGATACTTCAGAACACAGTTTCTGGTTGTAATATAAACATAATCTCTCTCACTGTAGGCGAAGGCGGCTTTAAAAAGCATCCTTCAGAAGTGCACGTACCTTCCAGCACTGGAGTCGCTCCTCTATGAAGCTCCCAGTAATGTTCTTCAATACATCATCTGCCAGTTCAGCAAGGTCCACTGCATGTTCTTTACTAAACATCTAATGTTTCTAACTGAAGGCTGGCTGTGTGAGGGAATCATTGGTTTTGTGTCCTGCAGGTTCTTCCACATGACAATAAAGCACGGAGATTATTTGTAACTAGCGGAGGACTGAAGAAGGTGCAGGAAATTAAAGCTGAGCCTGGCTCCGAGCTGCAGGAGTACGTCAACGCCATTAACAACTGCTACCCTGAGGAGATAGTCAGGTTTATATCTGTTCTTAAAGAACATTTCTTCATGGCAAAATGGAACAATTACCTTCTACTTTTGTGTATTATGATGTGTTTTTTCACTACTTAATCTTTAACAGATACTGCTCACCTGGATATTCAGAAACACTACTGGAAATGATCGACAACTATAAGCCTGTTGTAGAGGAAGCACCTCTCCATGATTAGCACTCTTTACTGCTAATCTTTACTTTAGCTTTTGAGCAGAAGGGAAAGAAAAAATGAAGTTTGTGCAAATGGTTGCAGAGCTTGCAACAAGACCTCAGAATACTGAATCACTTCAAAATGCAGGTCAGTGATCTTATCAAGCTTTTGCATGTTGTGGGAAATTGAAGATTAATAATAATAATAATAATAATAATAATAATAATAATAATAATAATCGACTGTATATACACAGTTCAAAAATGCTTTACAAATGACAATTATATAAAAACAATGAATTAATGTAAAAGATGAGTTAATTAAAAACTAAAATGTCAATGTTAAAAGCTCAATCTTGACAAAGAGTTAATTTAAAACAAAATTAAATCCATGAAATTTAAAAAAAAACAAAAACAGTAAAGGGTAAAAGGAGGGGTGACTCCTTCCAGGCTGGAATTTAAAACAAGGTAATGGCCAAACTGGTTTAATCTGACTTAAGGAATAGGAAGGCTATGGTACCCACTCTTTACAACTGTGGTGACTTGAAAAGCATCTCAGAACGCACATGTTGAATATTGAGGCAGAAAAAGTAGACGACCACATCAGCTTCCACTCTGGTCAGAACAGGAGATGGAGGCTACACTGGGCACAGACTCCCCGAAACTAGACAGCTGAAGATGGGGGGAAAAGACCAGGTGACATTTTTCTGACATTTTCCTCTGTGCAACATTTTTCTTTCTTTTTTTAGTGAAAGTGCAATGTTGTACATTATTATACATACAGGACACTTTTTTGGTGGATTAAAAAACATGTATTCTATTCCTTTCTAGTGGGTTTAATTTATCTGGTTTGATAGCATGCAATATTGTTAGCATATCACTTATCCTATGTGTATTATATCACTCTATCCAATGGAGAATGAGCATTGAATTTGGTTTATGATATTGCTTGGTTTTCAAGACAACATGACGTCACACATCAGAACTGATGTGAATATTCAATGAGAGTTTTCTGCTGCACATGTGCAGAAGCATTTACTTGTTTGCCAGTGGCACCCACAGTAAACTGTTGCAGTGAATTGAAAATGCCATAAAATACATATTACACATAAAACCAATGTGCTGGCGAGTGACAATTTGTAAAACCTGTTCTTAAGGTTTTGTAAAATCTATAATTGTTCCATTGACTGTGTATGTATGTATAATAATAATGTTGGCTGGCTTTTTTCATAGTATATCAGATATATTCTATTCGGCTAGCATGATATTGAACGAGTTGAAGATGAGTTCAGTATCATGCTAGCTGAATGGAATATATCTGATATACCGCTCAACGCCAGCCAATATTATTTAAGTATATAATATTGTCAGTAACAGCACTGAAAACCTGAGTTCAGAGCAGCCTCCAAACATGGCCGCTCCGGACTACACTTCCCATGATTCACAGTGCCCCCGTCACCAGAGTTTTAACTACATCACCTGTCTCCTATTATCCTGCAATCACCTTCCCTATATAAACTCAGCAGTCACAAACACACCTTGCGAATTATTGTTCTGTGTCCTGTACCTGACTATACCAAGCCATTTGTTTTCCTGACTGACTTACTGTTAAAGACCACTGTTTTCATTTTCTTTTCAAACTCATTTCCTTGTCTTCCCTGCTTAACCCTGTTTGCTGATCGATTGACCTCCGCCCGTTTCCTGACTACGATTTCTGCTTCGTGATTTAGCTTCAGCTGCAGTTTGCACTGTACCCGCTCTCCCCGCATCTGCATCCATAAGTGCCTGCGCTCTGACAGGATACTTCACTGAATATGGATGCAACAGAGGAGGCCAAGCAGACTGCAATCCATGTGCAGGGGCGTTTGTTAGGAGAGCACCAGCAGATGATCAGTGATCTCAACACCAGGATGTCGCAGCTCACTGCTGTAGTGTCACAGGCTGTCCTCACACGCCCCTCATCACCCGCTGGTGCATCCCAAAGCATTCCTCTGCCAGAGAAATTTTCTGGGGAAGTTTCCAATTGTAAGGGATTCTTTCTTCAATGTTCCTTGTATTTTTCATCTCTCACGGGGCTCAATGACGAGCACAAGATCTCTCAGTTCATCAGTCTTCTCACCAATAAAGCTCTCCAGTGGGCTAACATGGTATGGATGCATAGGGGCGAACACACTACATCATATGATCATTTTCTGGAGCTGTTCATGAGAGTTTTTGCCCATCAACCTGAGGGAGTCGAAGTCAGAGAGAGTTTGTTGATGATCCAACAAGGAGAAAGGAGCATCATGGAGTATGCACTGGACTTCCACACCTTAGCTGCTGGCAGCGTCTGGAACGAGCCAGCCTTGAAAGCCATGTTTCGCCAGGGTTTGCATCCAGAGGTACTCAGTGAGCTAGCATGCCATGATGAGCATCTCTCTCTTGAGTCTTATTGACCTGGCCATAGGACTAGATCATCTCATTAGAAAGTGACCCTCATTGAAACTACCTCCTGCTCTCTCTCTTAGCATGAGCCCTGTAACTCCGATGGAGGTCTCACGTACACGACTACAATGATCAGAGAGAGAAGGTGAGAGGGTCTCAGCTTTTACTGTGGTCAAGCTGGCCACCTGATCTCTAAGTGCCCTACTCAACCCCCATGAGGCCACCAGTCAAGCAGGACTACCAGCCCAATGAACCCGGTGAGTTCTGACACATAACTCACAGTCCTTCCAAGTACCAGTGTTTATTAAAGCTACCAGACTCAACCCATGTGCTCTCTGCTTTCATAGACTCAGAGGCAGAGGGAAACTTCATAAACAGTGCAATTGTTCATAAGTACCATTTGACCACCCATGCACTTTTGAGACCAATCAAGCTCAAGGCCATCGACGGGGGACCCATGGGAGAGGGATTGGTCTCAACGCACACAACGCCCCTCGAGATTCAAGTAGGAGTGATTTCATACAGAATACATATCCCTTCTTGTCACTTCCACTTCACACCATGACCTAATCTTAGGTTACCCATGGCTCCAACTTCATGATCTTCTGATTTCCTGGCAACAACATGACATTCTTCAGTGGTCTCCTTCCTGTCTTTAGAACTGCATGAAACTTACCCAACTCACTCTCTTGTCTACTTCTGTGGAGAGCCCTCAGCCTGACTCCCTCAGCAATGTCCCAGCTTGATACCTCAACCTAAAGGAGGTATTCAGTAAAGGGAGGGCCTGTGGTCTGCCTCCTCACTGTCCCTATGACTGTACTATTGACCTCCTCCCAGGTACTACTTCTCCTCAAAATTGCATATACCCTTTGTCCCTGACTGAACAATTGGCCATGGAGGAGTATATACAAGAAGCCCTGCAGCAGGAGTACATCAGACCTTCAATTTCTCCAGCCTCAGCAGGGTTCTTTGTTGAGAAGAAAGGGGGTCTCAGGCCATGCACAGACTATCGGGGTCTGAACCAGATCACAGTAAGGTACCCATATCCACTCCCACTGGTACCTTCAGCCTTAGAACAACTCGGATCTGCCAAGATATTCTTGAAACTAGACCTTTGCAGTGCCTACAACCTGGTCAGGATTCATGGGGGTGATGAGTGGAAGACCACCTTCAGCACCACCACAGGCCACTTTGAATACCTTGTCATGCCTTATGGCCTTTCTTGCACTCCCAGTGTCTTCCAGTGCCTCATCAATGACGTGCTCAGGGACATGTTGGGATGGTTCATTATGGCCTACATCGATGACATCTTGATCGACTCCCCAGATAAGAATATCCACCATGAGCACATCAGGTCAGTGCTTTCTCACTTGCTCCAGAATCACCTGTATGATAAAGCCGAAAAGTGTGAGTTTCATGTCAGCCAGATCTTGTTCCTGGGATATATTATCAGCTCGGAGGGGGTGAGCATGGACCAAGCTAAGGTCACAGCCATGAAATCATGGCCCACTCCCATGTCAGTTAAGGAGTTGCAGTGCTTTCTGGGGTTCACCAGTTTCTACCACTAATTCATCCGCAGGTTCAGCACCATCGCAGCTCCTCTCACTGCTCTCTTGAAAAATGGACCCTTTCACCTCCACTGGAATCTTTCAGCTGATCAAGCCTTCAACCAGTTGAAGATGACTTTCATTACAGCTCCCATACTTCAGCACCCAGATCCTTCCAAACCTTTCATTTGTGGAGGTGGATGCATCAGAAACAGGAGTAGGAGGAGTTCTATCTCAGCGCCTTAGTGAATGACCTAAATTGCACCCCATAGCATTCTACTCTAAGAAGCTCATGCCCACTGAGAGGAACTATGACATCGGTAATTGAGAGCTCTTTGCTGTCAAGCTGGCCCTAGAAGAGTGGAGGCACTGGTTAGAAGGCACAGCTCACTCATTCATGAGCTTGACTGATCACAAGAACTTAGAATACTTAAAAACAGCGAAGCATCTGAACCCCCATCAGGCCAGATGGGCTCTGTTCACATGATTTCAGTTCACCATCTCCTACTGTCGTGGTTCCCAAAATACCAAGGCTGATGCTCTCTCCCAAATTCACTCATCCTCATCGCACTTGTCTGAACCTACCACTATCCTGCCACCTGAATGCTTCCTGCAAGCCATAACCTGGGACGTCGACAGAGAGCTCAGACTACCACAACCCACAAGCCCTTCTGAAAACTGCCCACCTGGACATTTACATGTTCCACCCAAACTTAGAGGCAAACTCATCACCTGGGCACGCTCCTCTCCTGCCACTGGACATCCCAGCAGCCATTGTACCTACCAGCTCCTCCAAAACAAGTATTGGTCGGAAAACATTATCTCAGACATTAATCATTATGTCTCCTTATGCTCTGCCTGTGCCCAAGCCAAGGCTCCCAGAGCTCCTGCCAGCAAACTATGTCCTCTCCCAGTACCTCAGTGGCCCTGGTCATACATCACTCTTGATTTCATCACCGACCTACCCCAGTCACAAGACAACACCGTCATCCTGGTCATCATTGATAGGTTTTCAAAGACACTCAGACTCATTCCACTACCTGGTCTTCCCACTGCATTTGAAACTGCCAAACTATTATTCACCCACATTTTCCGCTACCATGATATCCCCAAAGAAATAGTCAATGACTGGGGTCCCCAGTTCACTTCTAGGTTATGGTCACTGTTGATCAGTCCTACACACCGGCTTGGAGGAATTTTAGCCCATTTCTCTGTACAGAACAGCTTCAACTCTGGAATGTTGGTGGGTTTCCTCACATGAACCGCTTGCTTCAGGTCTGTAGAACTATGACGGGGGGGGCGGAGCACAGAGAGGCAGTCAGCCAGAATAGCAGATCACAAACTCTTTATTCTTAGCTTTTCAGCTTACACACTCTCACACAGACACGCACACCCATCCAATGTCTGGTTCCTGAGAGAGCCCTCTTCC
>JANZLB010000011.1:8613105-8624114 GCA_026167865.1 Notarius quadriscutis
CAGTTCACATGTTGCTTGATATGTATACAAAGTTTCATGAAGATATCTTCAGTAGTTTTAAAGATATGGCCCAGAAATGAAAACGTGACCGGACAGATGAATGGACGGACCCAGTTTCTTTAAAACAGTTTTAATGGAATGGAGGAAAAAGGAGGAAACTTTCCATCAATTCCACATAAAAAGTAAAATTGTAACATTTCTACCAATTTTAACATTTAGGTAAAATTTTTCACATCAGTATGTGATTATGTTTAAAAAAACAAACAAACAAAGGATTCAAAAGACATCATGATATCAATTTATCATAATATCGATATCATCATATCACCCAGCCCTGAATCCACCAACCCATAGCCATCCGTTTAAGTGATTTGTCAAATAGCCAGGTTTTCAGGTTGTTTTCTCAGAACCAGGAGAAACATTGAAATTCTTGACCATGGTAATCACATACTCTCCAGATGCACTAGATGCTAATTATGTTGAAAGATGCTTTCCTTTGAATGTATGGTTATATATTATTATAGCCCAGGCAACGATGCAATACAGATGACTTGCGCCACCATGACTACATGAAAACACGCAGAACGGTTTGTTAGGTCTGGCTCCCTGGCTCTGCTCATCATTATGCTCGATGATGAAGTGATGCATCATGCTCAAGGGCAGATAATGACCTTAATGACAAAGACTGAGCAGAAGGAGAGAGTGAGCGAGGCGAGAGAAGGTGCGAGGATGGGATTTATCTCGATTTAGAATCCTAGCAGAGCTGTAATTAAAATGTACATTATGTTTAGCAAGGCCATATCTCTTCAGTTCCAAATGAGGAAAACGCCGAGTGAAAGCGTGCTGACATTGGCCGGTGTTATATGAGGTATGAAGGAAACATTAAGTATAACCCGTGGTTCACGTGATGCTTTGCATGTGAGTAGAACATGCGTTTTTTTGCACAATTTGTGTCGAGTGCTCGTGGTCCCTGAGAAAACGCAACCCGATGCTCATTTCCTGTATTAAAAAAGAAATGACATAGATGATATGTTTGAATTGGCAAAGGACTGACCGTCATAGGAGGCAATCTGATCTAAATTGAACTACTTTTCATTCCAATTATTCTGGAAGTGTCTCCTTTCCCCTCCCATCCCTTTCTTTTGTGCAGAACAGCTGATGAACACTCTGCAGGCAGCATGAAAGACATTAATAGTTACTAAATCCTGTGTCTCCTGCAAGAAACGTGGCTTTTTCCACAGGGACTACTTTTGGTAGATAGATAACATCTGTTTCACTGTTTCCTAGAACACCAGTGGAAAAAAAAAATTACCAGCATTTGTTGGAAAGTTGTCCACCAAGGAGAAGATACCACAGCTGACAGACAGAAAGCTGCTGTTATCACATTTCTGCGGTCTTTAGAGAAATATTGTGCACAATTGCAGCAATTCATTTGAAGCAAATGAGAAATTAAGCTCACATTGAATGTGATGGAGTTAATTTCTCAGGGTGTGTGAACTGAGGGGTGTTTTTTTTTTTTTTTGTAGCACAGGCTTTAATTCTGCTTGAAGCTGATGAGACCAGACAAGGATCTGGAGACTTTTCATTTGCTGAGCATCCTGGATTGTTCTTAGCCCAAAGCAGGATGCCATGATGTGGCCCTGTCATCAGGCGATGCTTTACCTCTCCAGCCATGTCAGTAACTGCTGCCTAGAAACGCTCCGTCGGCAGCTACTCGCACTGATTTTTCCCAAACATTAAAATTTCCCTTGTATTTTTATGCGACATGCTTCACTTTGGTTTTTATTCACTAAGAAAAGTAATCGTTTAAGACGGCAAGAAATATGTTTGCGCCATGACAACGGATGTTGTTTAGAAATGTCTGTGTCAGTATTAGTGGTGCAAGTGATTGGCACTGTCGCCTCACGGCAAGAAGATCCTGGGTTCGAGCCCAGCGGCCAACCAGGGCCTTTCTATGTGCAGTTTGCGTGTTCTTCCCTGTGGGTTTCCTACAGGTGCTCCGGTTTCCACCACAGTGCAAAGACGTGCAGGTTAGGCTAATTGGTGGCTCTAAATTGACCGTAGGTGTGAATGGTTGTTTGTCTCTATGTGTCAGCCCTGCGATGATCTGGTGACTTGTCAAAACTGTACCCCGCCTCTCGCCCATAGTCAGCTGGGATAGGCTCCAGCTTGCTTGCAACCCTGCACAGGATAAGCAGGTACAGATAATGGATGGATGGATAATAATAATAATAATAATAATAATAATAATAATAATAATAATAATAATAATAGCCTATTATCAGGCTATTATTTTATTTTTCAGACCTAAAAAATAAAAATAACTACATGTACAAACAGGATGGTATCATGATTGATTTATTAATTGTCATGATGTTCCATGAATACACAAGCAGAGGCAAGTTCCAACAATACATTGTCCTTTATGTCATTCAGGAACATGAAAGACATAAGAATAACATACATGAAGGAAATGGCCACAGGAAACATTTTTCTTGTGTATGAAGTCTGAAAATCAAGTTTGAAATCTCATTTACTTCTAAAAGTGAAGTTGCTTATATTTTCCGATCTAAAGAAACAAAAACTCCCTCCATGATTTCATGATTACGTGTAATGAACAAATAAACTATATCTTTAACATACCTGTCAGGTCTCACATTGAAAGAGAGGTGAATCAGAATAATTATTTTTCCATAATTTTCTTTATCATTTTCTATCATTATCTTTCCCTATTCTTTATACATATAGACACGAGTGTTTTACTGGGAAATATGCCACTCGTATTTTTCATACGAGCTACATCTGGGAAATAGAGAAACAAAACCGTGGCATAAATCTCTATATTTCACTCATAAGGAAATAAATGAATTGTTTTGATAAATTTGGTTACTTTTTGTTTGTGAATGTGTCTATATAATAAAAAGAAAATTACATGTTGTCTTGAAGGTATGAAGTTTATCATCATATGAAATACTTCGCAGATCTGAGTGACATTTCCCGATATTTCACTCTGATGACATCACTCCCAGTGTTTTCCCACTGACTAGATGTGCATTGTAAAAATGGCAAACTGGTTTAAAATTATTCTGATTAACTTGCATATGTTTTTTTTCCCTGAATGTGTCCATATAATATAAAGAACATTACAGTGGCACAAAGATATAAAGTTTATCTTCTTGTGTTGAAAAATATTTCACTTGTTTGCTTCGCTCACTCATGATATATGCATTCACCACTTGAAGATAAACTTCATATCTTCATGCCACCATGTAATATCCTCTATATATGTCTTGTCTGTGTGTGTGTGTGTGTGTGTGTGTGTGTGGTGGAAGAAGCTCACAGATTTCAATCACGAACCTCATGGATTTCAGTAATGTTGACTTGACAGGTTTGCTTTAAAGAGCAGAACTTGGTGGAGGGGGGGAGAGAGTTGGGTCATCGGGTACAACACTTTTCCCAAGACCCATCTGTGGTATAGCACCAAAGGTCATTATAAGAGTAGTAATCACATGGATGGTCAGGCCTACAGGTCTTGCCATTTAGAGCTGAAAAACGATCATTACTAATCCTGCAGCAGTGGTCCCAGTTATTATTGTAATCTGTGTAACACCAGGTGTACCTTTTACCATAAAAGTCACAGTTGTGGTTGGAACGGCAGGACTTCCCTCCCTTTCCTTTGCCCATTGGTAATGGGGGACTGCAGTATTCCCATGATCTGCCTACCCTACACCAGTAGTAGTCATACCCGTGTGTTCCACAGGTGTGGGCCCTGTTACACATCTTCCCACTGACTGTTATTCTGGAATACTCAGGAGAACACAATCTCTCTTCAAGTTCATTGTAGCAATAATAATCTTTAGCCTCCTTCTTATACAGGCAAGAGGTAGTACAGCCTGATACCTTCTCTGGAACGAGCCTACAAACTAGCTCTTGAGAATCATGAGTGGTGTCTCTTTTTTGAATCCCTGTGCTATTTAGACTGTTAATGGGCCCAGTAAATTGTTGGGATAGTACACAAGTCAACCCAGACACATGTTTCATGCTCTCTGTCTTTTCATACCAAGTCTTCAGGCTGTCAAAAGTCTGATATATTGTCACATCTGTTAGCCATGGCCTCTGTGAAGGCAGTTTGTTTTCATCAGACTGGCTTATGGCAGTATAAAGCATATGTAGAATAGCATCAGACATGACCAGTTTATCAGTAATTGGCAGCTGCATGTGGTTATAAAGATACTTGATGATTCCCTCAGATTTACGGTTGGTAGAAAAACAGTCATCTGTGAAAATTTTTACAGCTGTATGATAAAGAGAAGTCAGCTGTTTATTAAGTTTTGGTACACTCATTACACTTATTCTACTGTCAGGTTGATTTCGCCCTATGTAGCCAAACGAGAAGGACAACTCATCATTAGCATAATTCACATAACATACAGCTGTCCAGACATGTGTAGGAACAGTGACTCTGTTGAAATCTCTTGTCCCGGATTCATCAAATACCTCTCGTCTTGGAATTTTATAATTTTTTGAAGGTACAGTTCCTGTTACCAGGTAGGCAGTTCCTGAATCAGGCTGGTTCTTTAAAATGCCTTTGACACTTTGCTCACATCGTTTCCAATGGACACGGTTGAAGCTGGCATCTATAGGTGCACTGTTGGTGAGGGCAAATGTAGCATTACGGCCAGCCCCACACTGGAAACTGTTGGGATTGAGGTGTCCTCTGTCGTAGCCCGTGTTGCTGTAATCACCATTCAAAGCTTGTGTGAATTTTATTGTATTTTTGTCATAGTACGTCTCTGGTTTCATTGTGTTCTCTGGGAAGCCTGAAAGCTGAATGAAATAAAATAAATAAATGAATCAGCAAATGAATAGACAAACTCTGCATCTGTAATAAATAATTTGACTCTATTATATCTTTATCCGTCAGTGAAGTTTTTTGTTTAGTGGCTCACTGACACTTCAAAGGACTGATTTCTCTTCCTGTTCCCATGTACAATCTGCCCCTTTTATTAAATACAGGTTTCCTCTTATCTGATACTCAAGTCTTTTTACTCTTTTCACCTTTTCATTCACCTTCCCTCTTACTTCAAAGAAATCATATAATGGAAATGCTAAAAGAAGGAAATGGGGAATAGTCAGGTTGTACACTGAAATACTTTTCAGTTCACAACAATAACAGTAACTTCAGTGTTAAATTCAGCTTTACTTCATACTTCCTGTATTAGCATACAGGAACACAGGAATGAATATGTGTAAATGTTTACTCAGGTAGGCAATGACAGCACTGTAATACAGTTTGTGGTGAAGTAGGACAATACGACAAAACTATCACATCACAACCTGTTGGAACATATTATCATGTGTGCATTGGCACTATTTCATACGGTGACATTGATGTGCAAAACAAACAACCAAAAAGAAAAACCTGTGTTTGCATTTGCACTTCAGAGCTCATCTGTAAAAAGTCAAGCCATCAAAGGTTTAGCGACAACATGGCGGAGGTATTTAGGCTTCTTTTCTATACAGCAGGATTGAATGGAGCCGCACAATCCATGTTTTATATAGTCAATGACACAGAGTGTACATACTCAGAGTGAGATTGATTGAACTAACTCAGATCAGCTGTTCTGGAACCAAAAAATGCAATGTTTCCCATCTCAGCATTCATCAACTCAGAGTTCAGGGTTTGGCTCAGATTTGTTAAACCTGCTTTCTGGAACACCTTGAATTTGTAAGTGGCAAGGAGTTGAAAATAAGGTTTGAAGAAGTGCTGATTCTTAGACTTGAACTTTCAGTTCAGCAATGGCACATATCACATACTCTTCAAAATTGACCCTCCTTATTCCCCAAAAAAGAAGACAACTCACCTGAGGTTCAATGAACCAGTTACCACTTTTTCGTCCATCCTGGCTGCTGCAGCGGTTATCAAAATTGTAGGCACTGTACACAGGAATCTTGTGGTATGTTGAATAAAGTGAAGCATAGTAATACCCACCAGAGTCATATTTCTGGCAAATTTTCCTGGTGTTTTGATCCATGCCCTGTGGTTCAGTGAGCTTATAAAAGAACCCAGCACACTGGTCAAAATTATTAACAACTTTTGCCCAAATGGGCACTTCTGCCAGGACCATGAAGATAAACAGAGCCAAAATGATCATGATGTAAAGTTCTGGAGGCAGTCAGGTTTCTCTCTCAATTTCACGCTCGTATATAACCAAAGATAAGGTTAAAGCTGCAGTCTGTACTGTTAAAGTACAAAAGTTAAAGTGTAACCTCCAGGTCCCACCCTATCCCTCTCCACTGCTCTCCATCACCTCCAAAGCTCCTTCCCTCAGAGAAGACTGCTGTGCAGCTTGTGAAATGGCAACATTACAGGCCAACAAACAAGAAATAAACCCTTTCAACATGAAAATGAATTGACAGTAATATCTAATCAGAATAAGAATTAGCACACACATATTTCAGTTTGTTTGATAACATAAACTGTTATGAATAGAGCTAAATAATCAGTAAACCACTTCTGAGAACATTGAGCTGTGAGAGCGGCACAGGTACACATCAATATCAGGACAAACACCAAATCGATATGACTGCCTGGACACGTCACAAAGATACTTTCAGCAACTTTCAAATAAACCAATGCTAACCAGTTGCATTAGCATTGGAAAGAAGTTAATGTTAGCCAGACTGCACCATCACAGTAACATGAGATGTGTGTTAAAGAGTGTTACTGCAACGTTACCATCTTAGCTTTATGTGCCTTTTTTTTAATCAAATCAAATATAAATCAAGCAGGGGTAAATAGCTATCAAGCAGAAATGTGGCTAATTCAGTATCTGTTGTGAATCCTTTCAGATCTCATAGCTCCCTTCACTGAGTGACAGAAGGATGGGATTCAGGTTTAATAATCGATTCTCATATTTCAAAAAATTGATAACAGGTACTGTCTTGAGGTAGTGATTTTATTAACTTCATTTGATCCATTTATTTGTTTTTTAATTGTTGTTTAGGATAGGAACTACTTTTCCTTCAACCTTCTTGCTCCACTCCACTGCTTGTAGAACGGCAGGAGTAAGACACAGAGGAACAGAGTGTGCCTGAAGAATGGTTAAGGGCTTCTTAAAATTCTTATATTTCAGTATATGTGATCCTCTGCCTGATGGAGAAAAACGGTGTGTGTGTGCCTGCCCACAGGAAGAACCTTTTGTGTTACAGATTAAATGTTTTGAGAAAAACGTTTTTGTTGTGAGAAACGAGAAAGTGAGTGAAAGTGTTGTTTTTTGGGCATGTACAGAGAGCATGGCTCTGGCAGAGAGAGTGTCTCGGACAACACCAGTGGATATTCATGAAACTTCTTTATTAAAATCTATCTATATTTCTCATTAAGTCTTGGTGCCTGCTTGCATATCTTTATTGAAGGGGAAACAGAAAATTTACTTCACAATCTAACACAACCCAACACTCCCCTTCCCCAGAATTCTAATGGACTGTGAAAAACTGTCTACTTGTGTGCTTGTTTTTATAGCCATGTGTGTTTCCCTGTCTTTGTCCCCACCTCTTTTCATGCCTCACTTTTTACTTCCTGGTTTGTCCTTACTAATTAAACATTACTAAGCATTCTTGTAAACTTTGACTATTCTGGTTTTTGATTTACTTTGCCTGTCTTTCGGGTTTTGCATCCTGGACCTTCTCTGACGTTGTGCTTGCCGTTGTTTCACCTGATGTTGGATTGATTTGTGTTTTTGGATTACACTCGGAAATTAAACTCTACAACTAAGTCTATATTTAACTGGTGATTGTTACACAGTGGATATGGTTGAAACAAGCATCCATATGAGCAGTGTTGGATAATACATAAATAAATAAGTAAATAACAAGTGAATAATCAGCATAATATTAACCATTTTTCTGTCTTATATGCTTATCAGTTACTTACTTTTTGTTTACTGGTCCAATGAGACTTCACTAATACCATGAGCTTGTGCATGTCTGTGTACTACCTCTATATCCTATAACTTGTAATTCTCACTTATCTATAATTAAATTATTTTAATAGCTCATCATTTAATTCTTCTTACTTCTATATACTATTAGTCACCTCTTCTACATGGATGACATCAAGCTGTATGCCAGATCTGAGCGGGACATTAACTTACTGATCCACACCACCAAGATCTACAGCAACGACATCAGAATGTCATTTAGACTAGATAAGTGTGCCCAGATGGTAACAAGGAGAGGGAAAGCAGTCAGAACTGAGGGGGTGGTACTAGGAGATGTGGAAGACCACTACAAGTACCTTGGAATCCCACAGGCAAATGGCAACCATGAAGAGGCTGCTAGGAAAGCAGCAACAGTCAAATACCTATGGAGGGTAAGGCAAGTTCTGAGAAGTCAGCTGAATGGGAAGAACAAGGTCCGGGCCATCAACACCTACATCTTGCTGGTTATCAGATATTCTGCTGGCATAATAAGCTGGCCGAAGGAGGAGATACTGTAGAAGCCACCAACATCAGGACAAGAAAACTCCTGACAATGCACGGAGGGTTTCACCCCAAGTCCAGCATCCTGAGGTTGTACACTAAGAGGAATAAAGTAGACAGAGGACTAGTTGAGCATCAGAGCCACTATCCAGGATGAAACAACAAAAGGTCCATGAGTACATCAGGGAGATGGTCCCAAATGATGAAGTGCTTAGTGAATACCTCAGGCAGCAGAAACCTGAGAAGGAAGTGCAAGAGGAATCATCATGGAATGACAAACCACTGCATGGGATGTACCACTGGCAGATAGAAGTGACTAATATTGAAAAATTCGACCAGTGGCTGGATAAAGCTGGACTGGAAGACAGCACAGAGACACTAATCATACCTGGCTTTCTTGGAGTCCTTGAGTGGAGTGCTAGACAGTGCACTACAAGGGGACTTCATTGTTTTACTGAGGGACTTCAGTGTTCACATGGGCAATGACAGTGAGACCTGGAGGGGTGTAATTGGGAGCAATGGCCTGCCTGATCTGAACCCGAGCAGTTTTCTGTTGTTGGACTTCTGCGCCATGCACAGTTTGGCCATAACGAACACCATGTTCGAGCATAATGGTGTCCATAAGTGCACGTGGCATGAGGACACCCTAGGCCATAGATCAATGATTGACTTTTTAGTCATTTCATCTGATCTATGACCGTATGTCTTGGACACTCAGGTGACAAGAGGAGCAGAGCTGTCAACTGATCACTACCTGGTGGCGAACTGGATCAGATGGTGGGGGAGGAGGCTGGACAGATGTGATAGGCCCAAACATGTAGTGAGGGCATGCTGGGAACATCTGGCGGAGGCTCCCATCCATCGGATCGTCAACTGCCACCTCTGGCAGAGCTTCAACTGCATGCTGGAGGAGGATGGGGACATTGAGTCTGAGTGGACCATGTTCCGCACCTCCATTGCTGAGGCAGCCATGCAGAGCTGCGGCTGCAAGGTTGTTGGTGCCTGTCATGGTGGTAACCCCTGAACCCGGTGGTGGACACCTGCGGTGAGGGGAGCCGTCAAGCTGAAGGAGTCCTATCGGGCTTGGTTAGCCTGTGGGTCTTCAGAGGCAGCTGATAGATAGGCCAAGCGGAGCATGGCTCTGGCAGTCACTGAAGTGAGGAGTTCATTGAGGCCATGGAACGTGACTTTTAGTCAGCCTCGAAGAGATTCTGGCAAACCATCTGGTGGCTCAGGAAGAGGAAGCAGTGCTCTGTCCCTACTTTTTACAGTGAGGATGGAGTGCTGTTGACCTCAACTTGGGACATCATCCAGAGGTGGAAGAAATACTTTGAGGATCTCCTCAATCCCACCTTCATGTTGTCCGAGGAGGACGCAGAGTCTGAGGGTGCTTGGGAGGACTCGCCCATCACAAGGGCTGAGATTGCCGAGGTGGTTAAAAAGCTCCTCGGTGGCTGGGCTCCAGGGGTGGATGAGATTCATCCTGAGTTCCTGAAGGTACTGAATGTTATTGGGCTGTCTTGGCTGACATGCCTCTTCAACACTGCATGGAGGTCAGGGACAGTGCCTCTGGATTGGCAGACTGGGGTGGTGGTCCCCCTCTTTAAAAAGGGAGACCGGAGAGTATGTTCCAACTATAGGGGGATCACACTTCTCAGCCTCCCTGGGAAAGCCTATGCTGGGGTGCTGGAGAGAAGAGTCCGGTTGATAGTTGAACCTTGGATTCAGGAGGAACAAAGTGGGTTTCGTCCTGGGTGTGGAACACTGGACCAGCTCTTTACCCTTACAAGGGTGCTGGAGGGTTCATGGGAGTTTGCCCAACCGGCCTACTTGTGTTTTGTGGACCTGGAGAAGGCTTACGACAGTGTCCCTTATGGTGCCCTGTGGGGGGTGGGTGGGTGGGGTGCTTTGGGAGTATGGGGTCCAGGGCCCACTGCTGCGGGCCATTCAGTCCCTGTATGACTGGAGTAGGAGTTTGGTTCGCATCGGTGGCAGTAAGTCAGACTCGTTCCCAGTGCAGGTGGGACTCCACCAGGGCTGCCTTTGTCACCGGTTCTTTTCATAACTTTTATGGACAGAATTTCTAGGCGCAGCCAAGGTGTGGAGGGTGTTTGGTTTGGTGGCCTCAGGATTGCGTCTCTGCTTTTTGCAGATGATGTGGTCCTGTTGGCTTCATCAATCTGTGACCTCCAGCAGGCGCTGGGATGGTTTGCAGCCAAGTGTGAAGCAGCTGGGATGAGGATCAGCACCTCCAAGTCTGAGGCGATGGTACTTGGCCAGAAATGGGTGGAGTGCCCAAGTTGCGTCAGGGGGGAGTTGCTGCCTCAAGTGGAGGAGTTTAACTATCTCGGGGCCTTGTTCACGAGTGAGGGTAGGGGGGAGTAGGAGTTGGACAGGCGGATCGGGGCAGCATCAGCAGTGTTGCGGATGCTAAACCAGTCTGTTGTGGTGAAGAGAGAGCTGAGCCAAAAGGCAAAGCTCTCAATTTACTGGTCCATCTACGTTCCCACCCTCACCTATGGTCACGAG